>JAMKCH010033538.1:0-124328 GCA_023653785.1 Ophioderma brevispina
TATCAAAGGATCTGGTATGTCTAGTACAATTTGAGCACTATAATGTATAACCAACAAATTTGTGTGGGAGGGAAGAAAGAAATAAAGGGCACCCTACGACCACTGCTTGAATCAAGTAAAGCAACTAGCTCTCCAGGTATACTGTGTACAGAATTTCAACTATTGATAGTTCAAAATTCGAAGATATCTTTAGTATTGTGAACATTGCGTCCGTTTCGTGTAACTTATGAGCAATAGCTATGGGAATCACACCTATGCAGCACATATGCTTTGGCATAACGGGGTGTCTAGAAAACCATTATGTTGTACACAAACGATTTTATGTGGTGGTAGGTGTGTAACCCCCGTCATGGTAAACTTCCATCTTCACTTTGTAGCTTTGTTAGCATGTTGACAGATAGAATCACTATTTTCCTGTTAATACCATCTATACCATTGTCTTGCTGAAAAAAAGAGGACCATGCTATACTAGAGATCAGCTTTTGGGCAAAATTTAACACAAATTTGCCCCTTTTCCTGAAATTTTGACTTTTAAAAAAAAAATTTGGCTGAAGATTGAGGAGGAAAACTCACTGACTAATTTTCCAACTAATTTTAGAAAATTTGTAAAAAGTGACCTATTACTATACCAAATTGGCATGAAAAAGGGGTCATTCAAATAACCAGAAGGCTGAAATTAGACCCATATTTGCAGCACGTTCCCTTTCTGATTTAATGCATCAAAGTCCCTCCAAGTTTCCTAAAATCATGATTCCATGGATTCGGGTTTGTTACTTTTCCCAAGATCTCAATTGGGAAATGATTTCTCCTAACACTTGGACTTCATAAAAGTATCATTTAATTTCCTTAAAAGTTACACCCCTTTTCAATGTGAAGTCATGGTATTAAACACCCCTTGGGTGGAAGGAAATATGATATTACGGGGGGGGGGGGGGGGGGGGGACACTAAAAATAAGATATTGTGACTTTGCTATTTATAAACAGGCATAATCAAGCCGCGGTTTCCCTTTATCTAACCAGTGACCATGCCCAAACTGGGTACAAATCATAGAAATTTATATAAATGGTAGTGAAAGGATTTTTTATTTATAGAAGAATTTAAAATAAATGAATTATTCAGTGACATTCATAGAGATTTATTTTATTAATGATAGTAAGTATAGCCTAAAAGCATGATTGTCCTTGAATAAAAAGTTGAATTATAAAATGATGTGCCTCTTTTACTCTCCACACAAAAATGCTACAAATTATCGTTACATATAAAATGATTAAAGTTGCAACAATGGAATCGTTTGCCAGAAGGGTTTCTATATTTAAATTATTTTTCAAAGTCAAGATGGACTTGCGTCATCACTGCTCTTGAACTCTAAGATGCTGCACCCATAATGCATCGCTGAAGGCTCTTTCACTGCAATTCTTTAGCTTTATTTGTGTTTAATAATTTAGACAGTTTTAATTGTTTATTTGAACTCTTGGAGAACAATAAAACACATATGATGTGATTATCATGGACGCAAAAGATTTTTACAGAAGCAGACTAAGATTTTGAGGATATACCAAAATCTATACAATTGGACAAATAAGCTCCACAATGCGGAGCAAGATAGTTGTACATTGAATAGAATTTACCAGGATGTTTGAGACCCTAGATATGGCAAACACATGTTTTGGGGAGGATTTATGTGCAGCATTTTGTAAGTCATTGTCATGATTCTTCGTTTTAACCAGGCTTGTGAAAGCCTAGGAATGCTAATAATGAGAACTTCTTAAAATATGGGGCAAAATTTATTGAAGATGTCATGGGCTCTTTCAGATTTGGTCCCATTTTGTTGAATTTGCGCACTTTTTACATCTTTTTTAAAATATACAAAATCAAAAAGTACTGTGTTTCACTCAGTAGTTACTTCCTACTTTTGCAAGATTATAGTAAATATATATTGGGATTATCAAATTAGTGTGCACAACATTACTTCTACTGCAAGTATTCGGAACTTGCCCAAGGTTTCAAAATAATTGAACAAAAGTACAGTAAGAGATGGCAGGAGCAGGAACTTGGTAAGAGTTGACATCATGTTAAGCCCCTGATATAAATTACCCTTATCTTAACAGAGACGAAGAATAAAGACAATTCATGTCTAGGGGAGATCTATCCCATCAGTTGTAGCTCCCAATATCACCTGCATCTTAATTACTGCCTTGAACTACTAGCTGTCTGTTGTCAAGGAGGACTTTTGTAATTAATTGCTAACTCCTAAAAAAAAAAAAAACAGAGTCCATCATGTGAGTGTACGAGAGTCGTAAGTGCAATAGCTGCCATGTGATACATGAGTGTTCTGCCATGTATTAGAGTGACTCTCAATTATCTTTCATTGAGTCGGTGGCAGAAAGGAAAGATTAATTCCGATCAAATAAACTATTATGCCAAGTCTTTGGTCAGTGAATATTGAAATGGTCTTCAGGGAAATAGTGATGAAGAACCATTTCAAGAGCCATAACTCAAGGGAAAGATAAATTGAGTTATCCTAATAATGGTTAGCACGGCAGAGATGAATCACATGGCAGCTATTACACCTTACGACCTGGTGCGCTCACATGACGATATATCGTGTTACTGAAGCATAGAAGCCACAATTTGTTTAATTACACTTATCTAATAGTCCCAACAATATGAAGATGTCTGGGATTACTAGTGTTACTTTACTGCATAGCCCGATATTCAAAGCTTGGTTTTTCCACCCCACCTTGATTTATGCCAGATACTTTTGGGGTATTTGAAATCCCTCACTTTAAAAAATTAAACCAACCCATACTAAGCCGAATGCATGCGTGACCTTTATAACGCAGCGCAAAACACCTGTGCCGACCTCTTACTCTCTTATATGGTCTCATATTAGATTTGCAACAACCCAATGATATTGGTATTAGCATTATCTAAAACCACAGAATAAGATAATAAACTCGAGACATTTTGTGCTCAAGAGCACGGACCTTAGTCGTGGAATTTTGCACCAGTTGGTAATTTGATCTTTGAACTGAAATCAATGGTCACATAACAGGGTCATGTAGACTTTATTTCCTCTTTAATTAATCCTACAAAGTTGGTTATGATATTTTTGCACTATGGGCAATTTGATATTTTTGGCATATTTTGACCTTGACCCCTAAACGAGGGTCACAGAGGGGGTCACGTGGCTCTTTTTCATAATTCAGCGATGCATCACGATGGCACAATTAGATTAGTCAATAAGCTTCTTTCCGATTTGACCCACAGAGACCCCATTTGACTTTTGACCCCATGTTGTGAGCTTTATCCAGTGGTTATTGTACCAAAATATGACATTTATACCCTAATTGGTTTGGAGTTATAGTGTGTTTTTGCATATTATATTAATTAGCTCATTTGCATCTCTTACGGATGACCCTTGGAGCCAATTTTCTGTCATATGATCCTCTCAAACTTTATCTGCAACTTTTGCACAGATCACCTCCCAAAGTATTATCATTTTTAATATAGATATGCCCGCCATTTTGCATCTTATGAATTTCGATCGTTTATCGGGTTGTACAGCCTATATGAAGGATGGTCTAAGGATTCTTGTGAACAATTTGAAGTTAAGTTGCTTCTGTAGACAAGTAGGCATTTTAAAGATTTTTTTACAAAATGGCGGCTTATTCCGGTTACGTGGACCCTTTGACCACCAATCTGAGTACACCCCATAGAAGCTGGGTTAGCGGTGCTTCTGACCACTTTGGGTGATATGGGGTTAACCGTTTGTAATAGTAGTAATTTGAAAGTGCGTGGAAAAAGCAAAAAGAAAACTAGATATCGGTGTCAAAAGACCACAAACCCGCCGCGGATAGCTCAAAATCCCAAGCCTAAAACTAACCCAGGTTCGAAACCTAGCCCCAGCTTCGAAACTTAGCCTAGCTTCGAAACCCAACCATATCTAGATCTGGCGACAGTCGAGGTAGTGACATTTGACCCTAAACGGACCTTCGATCTCGAAAATATTAAACATATTTTGGATTATCATAAGGATCATATTAAAATTTCTGTCCATTAGTAGCATTTTGAAAATGACTGGACCTCTTTAATGACGTTGTTCTCAAAAAGATTTTCAACATGGATTAGGATGTCATAAGGATCATTTCAGTTTAATTTCAGCTCAACCGGAGGAGTTTGAAAAAAAAAAAATGACCTTGACTCGTAATGACCTCCATTGATCCGAAATATTTAACATGTTAGGATGTCATAAGATTCATTTCAGCAAAATTTCAGCTCAAGCGGAGCAGGCATTTTTGAAAGTGGACCTTGGACCCTTGAATTGACCTCCATTGTAGGTAGCAGACCTCTAAAAATAGTCCGCGTGAAAGGTGTGGGATACCTTTCACTGAAAGTAATATTCATAACGCTGCTTTATCATGTTATTAATCTGGTTATTATTCTCGATGAAGAATTAATTTGGTGTCAAAATGTTAGCTGAGGTGGTAGATTACGAATATGAGCAAACTTGAGACACGGAGTAAGCGTAGATGATTTTTGATGAAAAAATAGGACGGTCGGCACCAAGCCTCGTTAATGGACGTTATGGCTGATTATTTAAAAGTACGATCACGCATTGATGGAATTATCGCCAAATAGCCGGGAAAAAAAATGTGTCAGGAACCTTGAGACCATTTCGACAAAAATAAAAAGGCGCACCGAATTTAGTAAGTTTGATACCAAAATTTTGGGGGGTTTCCGAGCTACTTTTCGAGCACGTCCAAATATAGTAGATAGTCAATACATAGCAAAAAATTTAGAGGTCTGCTACCTGTTAGTGGAATATAATCATGCACGTATACAAGAGCACCGATTAACCAATCAGAAGCCTATGTCCGTTTATTTGTCTTTTTCATTTTATCATTTTTATTTTTTTTTTTTATACAATTAATAAGAGTGGTAATCTATTTTAACGATGCTACGCTACAAAATCAACGGTAATATCTTTGTGTTTTATTTCGCATTATCTTGACTAAGGAGAACAAACATAAAAGCCACCATTAATTAAGCCATCTAAATTGAACCCTTCCCAGGAAATTAAAACCGCCTGAGAAGGACGATTTTTTTGCATTCTCAATCGAGTAAAAAAGATTTTATTTTGTTTTTTGAGGGATTGCCGGACTCGCCCGACAAGATTACTTTAATGCGTTTTCAAACAACCCAAGGGTGGGACTTGACCGGAGACGGAATTGAAAGGGAGCGCATGACTGCAATTAAAATATAAATACCCCTACACTAAAGTACAGGACTATATATAGGTGTGAAGCGAGTAGTGTGACTATACATAACACCTTACGTTAGAAGAATACCAATTCCTAATATCTCGTATATCGATTGTTGATCATATGTAAGTAGATTTAACCTTTTCGTCGAAATGAATGTAAGGCTTCACCAGCTAAAGAAATTCTGGCTTCTGCCAGACCCCAAAGGTTAGGTGCTTCATACTGGCGTAATATCAGGCGAGCGAGCGCGAGCGAAAAAACGACCCCCCGGCCGGATTTGCGGCAAAATGCCCTATCTCTGCCCAGGTTGACCTTGAAACACTATCTGTGTACACCCATATGAAGCATGATTCGGGGTCTTAGGAACCATTTTGGTTGTTTTATAGCTCTTGAATTGCGGGTGAGAAAGAAGGATTTTCGAATTTTACACCACAAAAATTAATATTTCTCTTCAAATTCACTTGAACCCAAAAATCTGTGACACCCAATTTGAGGGGCTGGGTTTCAATGGTCCTTGGATTGAATTTGGCCCTTAATTGGCCCAGCGTTTAGCACTAGAAGAATTTTTAAGCTTTAAGCGAGTGTGCCAGAAGGATGAAGAAGAAGAAGAAAAAGACAAATACAATACACCAGCCGTGCTACGCAACGGCTTGGTTAAAGAAGAGGAAAAAACGACTGGACTACAGGACCTAGTCGTTTGCCACGACTAGGTAATTCGTATTCAGTTAGAGCAGGAAGCAGAATATTATACCGGCCTTATGAAAGCAATACTAGCAATTTTTTGGAAACGAGCGCCCCCCCAATTTCTTCAAAAAACAAAACATTGAGATTTTTACACGGTTTGCATTGGTAAAAACGGGATAGTAAACTTACAGACTGTCCCAAAAAAACCTATACAATCAAACTAAACAATTATTAAATAAAAAATATAAAACTGTGCATTTTGCCAGAGATTTTGACTTTATTTTGTTAGACAAGTATCCTAGCTAAATCCTTGCTTTATTCAATCCAATTTGATGGACCCTAAGCGGAGAGAGTGTCAGTTGGCACAAGGGATTGTAACAAACCAATTGGGGCCAGTTTCACCTGAAGGTTCAGAAAACTAAACGTATAATGCGTGTGGTGGTTTGTAGATCATTGTGGATTTTAACCCTTTGACACAAAAAGAATATTGTACAGATCAGAGTGAATGTATTATCGTGCACTGCAACTGTCAATATATTATTTTTCAGTGAATGTAAAGCACCAGAAATTATTAGGTGGTGGTTGAAATTGAAATGAGGGGCTCAATTCGGGGGACAATAATCATGAAATTCATGTAAATTGGATTTATTTGACTGCTGAAACTAATGTAACAGTCTACAAGGTCTGTTGAGGGACAAATGTGCGTGGGGACAATGCTCTAATGTGGAGGGACAAAATACCCTTCCCCTATTCCCCACCTGCGAGACTGCCTCCAAGCGCCAGGGAGCAATTAATATAAGAAAAAGCAAGAAAAGAGTGTTCTTCACACAGAGCAATTCTAAAGGAAAGGATGGTATTGTTTCAAAATGTCTCCGTTTACTTTCAACAAAGGGTGTTTTTATGGGTTTTACCTGCTGAAACGGGGAGTAAAGCTGGAGAAAACAAGGACTGTTTGGAAATGGAATTTCCAATGCTAATGTATTTATTAACAATGGCGACATTAAAGGTTATAAATTATGTTATATCACAAGAAGCAGCCCTTTATACCTACTTTGTATTTAATTTCCAATACAAGAAGTCTTGGAAGGTGATTTTCAATGGCAACCTTGTGTATCAGGATAGCCGAAACTGGCCCACCCAATAGGTTTTTCAACTGTCTCAGATAAATTAGCCATAAATTCATGAACCCAAACTAAAATAAAAATCTCATGAATGAAGCGGTTGTGAGCTGGAACACTCCTAAAAAGGATCAGTAAAACGCCAGTTGAGAATGAACTTAACTTTTTGGCCAAAAAAAATTAATTTTGATTGGATTAGTTTTTGGGACAGCGTACCTGTGGAATGGTTAAACTCGGAAAGGTCGGTTTGTGTCAAAAAGACGGAATTGGTTGTTAATTAGAATAATTTATTGTCGGGGATCCAGATAATATTTCAACGGCTGCTGGAATGGGGAAACGCCATTCCAATGTGAAATAGCGGGGGAAAAATAGAGCAATGTAGTGTCTACGCTCATCCAATAGTTGTTGATTTATTGGTTCAGGCAAAGTCAAGTTAGAGGTTATTCTTTCGACTGGTGGCCAGCTATTTAATCTAGGGACCGACATAAACGTCGCATTTCCAGCTCTGACCGTTTAATTCCAGGTCTGGGATCCCAATTCTTAATTACAAAATGATTCTTTTATGATAAATCCGCATTTCTTAGCATTCGCGTTCGCAGGTTATAGATAGTTTCCTAGACAATCCAACGTAAATGCTGCAAAATATCATACTTTTAACATTGCGGGCGCTCTTCAAAAATGTGCCTGAGTGCTTTAAGAGTTGTTTCACTCTATCAGAAACGGTTAAAACATTGGTAGTAGTATAGACACTCTAGGTCACTGCTGGGGTTAGGTAGACTCTAAAATTGTGGTGCTCACAGTTTCAATAGCGGGCCAGTTAGTTAGTTCCGTTTAGGTTAATGTGGGTACCCATATATGTCAATTAAAAGGTGCACGAGAGGATTTCACATAAAACTGGTGTCCCTAAAAAGGTGCAACAATTCTGATTTGCACTTGGTTGGAAGATTCTATCAAAAATCACCAATTCTGAAACGATTAAGACGTTAGCTGAGAAACTTGTTTTTGGTACAAAAAATTGCAAAATTTTTAATTTCCTATAGGAGCAAATATTAAAAATTTAAAAAAAAAAAAAAAAAAAAATTAAGCCTAGTTTTTCTATTGAATCTAACATATACCAAATCACCCATTTTAAATTATTTCATTTTTTTAATTATTTTCTGTTAGACAATAAAAGGTTAGGGAATTATTGTGTGTCTAAGCTATATGAAATCACTAAATCTCACAGAAAATATGGATTGACTTGAAACTCTGTTGCACCTTTCAATTAGCGAATTAAAAGATAGGATTGTGTTTTGCCTAATATCGAGTTCATATTGGATGGGTAGTCCAATATTTTTGAGTTAGTGGCTGTAGTTAGATTACCTGAAAGTTAAAAAAATTGAAATTGCACAAGAGTGAATTTATCCTCACCCAGGCATTGGTTTGACGAAAACTGTTCTGGGAGTTGTTGGACTTGCACAGCAGCAAATTCTCATGAAATGTTTGACAAATTTGTCTCCTGCAAAAATAAACATGAGTACACCAAGCCACTCGTCTCCTGTCACTACAGCGTTTGCATATTTCCATGATAGAAATTTTAAAGTGCATGAGTGAAGGTTCAATTTCAAAGTGCATTTACCAAACTGGTAGATCAACAAGTTGAAGCCATGCCGTGATTATGTAACTCAGTAAAGTTAAGTTAATTTGTGTCAACGTATCAAAGTGAAGATCCAGCTTGCATGGCTTCAGTTCAGATAGTGGGACAGGTTGTTGGAATTTGGAAGTAAAATAGATTGATGTAGACATGCTGCCAAATAAAACATCCTTGTAGTTTGGGTGGGATCTTGTATCAGATATGTACTCTGTGCATGTTTTAAAGAAATGCTCTGAAAATCAATTTGGATGCAATGGACATCTGATATATTTGGAAAATCAATTACTTGTATGAGAAATGAATGATAAAAAAAGTTGTATAAGTATTTGGTGTAGTAGTGTAATCATTTTAAATTATTTCTGTAGCCAATAAAAGGTAGGGAATCTATTGTGTGTCTAATCTATATGAAATCACTACATATCACAGAAAATATGGATGACTTGAAATCTCTCGTTGCACCTTTAATTAGATAATAAAAGGTAGGATTTGTTGTTTTGCCTAATATCGAGTCATATTGGATGGGAAGTCCAATATTTTGAGTAGTGGATGTAGTTAGTTACACAGAAGTCAAAAATTGAAATTGCACAAGATGAATTTATTCCTCACCCAAGGCATTTGTTTGACTAAAATGCTCATGGTATGTTGTTGGACTTGCACAGCAGCAAATTCTCATGAAATGTTTGACAAATTTGTCTCCTGCAAAAATAAACATGAGTACACCAAGCCACTCGTCTCCTGTCACCTACAGCTTTTGCATATTTCATGCTAGAAATTTTAAAGTGCATGAGTGAAGGTTCAATAAAAGTGCATTTACAATTTGGAATTCAAACAAGTTGAAGCCATGCAGTGATTATTGTAAATCAGTAATTTGTGTCAAAGTATCAAAGTGAAGATCCATCTTGCACGGCTTCCCGTTCAGTAGTGGACAGGTTGTTGAATTTGGAAGTAAAATAGATTGATGTAGACATGCTGCCAAATAAAACGTCCTTGTAGTTGGGGATCTTGTATCAGATATGTAATCTGTGCATGTTTTAAAGAAATCGTCTGAAAATCAATTGGATGCAATGGACATCTGATATATTTGGAAATGCAATCTCGTATGAGAAATGAATGCTAAAAAAAGTTGTATAGTAATTTGTGTGAGTAGTTGTAATCATCTTTAAATTTATCACTGTTTATTGATGATATGCCTTGGCTTGCAGGATAGAATGAGACAAATTGGGATGTTTCATTTAGAAATCACAAGTATGCAAAAGAGGTATTACAATTTATTCCATCATACGCTGTATGATGTGTGTAGCGCAATACCTCATTTGCATTCTTGGGACTTCTATATGAAACATCTTCCCAAATTGGTGAAATTCAGGTAAATGGGACAACATTTGACTAGATGAATTTAAATCAGAATGTATTTTAATCTCTTCCACAGCATCCACAAATCCAACAGAAATCTAAATACATCAAATATATATGTGCAGAGGACTATAGGTCGTGTCAGAGGTGGATCACAGGCATTAGAATTGCCAAGGTAAGGTGGTGGGACCTCTATATTTATTGATTCCTGATTTATTATTATATTTGAACTTGTTTATTGTAAATATTAAGTATCTAGGAAAAACCTTTGAACTTTGAAATCAAAACCTCCTGTGCACAATGTGGGCTCCAGTTTCAAAATCCTCTCATATATGTGCAACATACAGTCCAACATCAAAACTCACTATATATTCACTCTGAATCAAATTAATTTAAACTTAAACATGAATTTTTAGAAGAGACTTTGCTGAAGCCCAAAATCATATCAGAATGTTTAGATTTTTGTTACATACAGGTCTGATGGGAAATGTAATTTTGCACATTGAGCATTTTGATTTCCAACGTCAAATGTACTCTTTAGATTTTTCCCATGGAATGATGAATTCTGCTTGTCCTTTTTGGTGAAAAACATTATGAAATAAGAGATGATAAGACCAATTTTGTGTTAGAAGTAAATGGACCAAAGACTGCATTTTGTAAGTGTGGTATACTATTACTTCATGTCAATCTTCATGGGGCTTCTCATTTGTCACATTTAGTCCATGAAAGGGGAATTAAAGGCTAGGATCATGGGATATTAAAAATGGTCTTACGAAAAAAGACCATATAATTCCAAAAACCCTAAATCAATTTAGTCCAAACTTGACTATGGTAAGGATTGAACTTTCCTCCTCATATTTTTGCAGTTCAAGACTGCATGATTTGTTTTAGTGTTTTTATTTATTTTTTAAAAATTCCCTAATTTTTACAATAAATAATTTTTCCCAGCCTAAATGGAAGGTGCTTTTATGCTGAAACTCCAGGGATGTGTGTATAAACAAAATACCTAAAATCTCATGTTGGTTTTTTTTAAATCAAGTTTTTAATTCTTTAGAAAAAAATATTTTAGGGAAAAATAATTTAGGGAAAATTAAAAACACCTATTATTTCAAATAGAAACACTCAATCTGCAAAATCTAACATGAGAATTTTCTAAATTTGATTTCCTTTCATATGACACCTTATTCATCACCAAGGGAGCTGTAGTTTCTTCTAGGAAAAATTATGAAAAGTGGATACTTCAGTATTTCTAGAAATACTTAAACAAAAAAGTGTTGTTGCAAGCACCTGGTCTTTGTTTTTTATGACACACAGAAAAATTGTATGGATTTTTGATATTTCTTTAACCATTAAAAACAAACACCAATCTTATAACTCATCAATTACTTGAGAAATAATTGAAATAAAAAGTGTAGTTTTTCACAAAATTGCCCCATTTGGTCCATTTTCTATACTGCCAAAATCAGCCCCTGTACAAAGTCTATGGGAATTTGAAAACACATTAGGTGACATATCTCTAAAACGCCTTTTTGGAAAAAAATAAAATTTGGCACACATGTTTTTTTCACCAATGCAAACATTTCATGAGAATTTCAACAAGATCTGGGCACGAAGCCATAGCCTACCTTAAACAAGAGTTATACACTGCTTGAAAGTCAAGGTATAAGATGGATTGCCTTGACTTTAAACTTGCAAAACAATGAGGTTTCTCATAAATATATATACCTTGATATCTTTTTAGCAAATATATACCTTGAGCTTTATCATGCTTAAATTGCAAATGGTTTGTATATATATTTTGAAATTAAAACACATCTAAAAATGAGAGCCTTTCCATTGAGCCAATGTTTCTAGATCACAGAAACGAATATAGCATATTCATAATGAACACAATTTTGGGGTGAAAATAAATCTTTGAATGATGTTCGCACTAACTAATGATTTCTGGTAAAGTTGGTCATTGTACTTCATTTCTTGGGATAATTTCCTTTCTAGAAATGTAGACTTTTATGTAGCTTTAGACAGTATTGTTTATGTAGTTATAACACCAAATAGTTTTGTCCTACTGTAAAGTGCACTGATCACCTAAATGTGACATTCTTTCAAAAGAACAAGATGGTCTTGTTTCAAAACATTTAGCAAATTTAGAATTTGTGGTGCTCAGAATCAATCAAAATTTTTTAAAAATTAAAAGATTTTGTTAACATATATAAGTATACACAATTTTTACGGTTATTCCCTCCATGCAATATTGCACAGAACTAGTCTAGTGCCAAGACTTCATTGTGGGATTAAAGAGTTTTATTCAGTCAAGCATATAATCTCTCAATATAAGTCTTAACACTAGGCTAAGTTTATGCAATATTACATGAAGGATTGACCATTTATATTTGAGGCATTCAACTTGAACTAACCCTTCTTGCTGTTTCTCTTGCAGTACGGCAAGTCGCTACTCGATAACTACAACGACACCCAGCGTGAGATGAGCGAGTACGCATCGAGTATTGAGAGCATGTCCCAGAGCAGCTTGGGTGATTCCTCCTCTATCTCTAGCATGCATTCCAGTGCTAGCACTCAGAGTACACACAGCTCACAAGGTTACTATCTCCCTTATTAGCCCATATCACCTGCATACATTAACTAACAACTTCATGTCCTCTCCAACAAACCAGGTACTTTCATGGATGATTCCATTTGAATCGTGGAAAGAGCTGATTTTTGATGTCTTGGTTTTTGCTTAATCCTTTCTTTGTTATATAGCCTTACAAATATCACATTGTTGATATCTGAGATGAATATACCTTACAGATTCGAAGCAAGTAATCAATGGATTGTTTGCAACGTGCAGCGTCTGGTACAGTATTGTAATGTTAATTCACGATTCCTTCGACTGATGGAGAAGCACTAATCGTTATTCAATACATTTCAATGTATAACCCCAAGATTTGAGTTTGGCGGGCTATTTTTAAATCATTGATGCTCACACGTGCGTGTTGTTTGTCAAAACTCTTTGAACACAGTTTCGTACGCAATGACTTTTGCATATAATCCATTGACAACACTTACAATGACCCCAATTTGTACACTCATTCTCAGTTTGTCGACTATAGGTAGAATTTGCTCAAATTTCAATGTATTAATGACATCCTTGGATATCTTCAAAATATACTGAGTTAACTAAACCGTGTATTTTCTCTTTCAATATCACAAAAATTGAAACAAATTTGGACCAGTTTATTTCTCAAACTGTTATTTTTTAACAGAATAGGATCTAATTGGACATTTTATTTTAATTTTGACTTGTGTCTTATGAAAATGAAGTTATTGATGACCTGGCCAAAAGCATAAAGTGTTAATGTGAGCCGGTCCTAAGAATAATAATATTCACGTTAGGTCATGAACTGAAGCACAAACTTGGGTAAAATTGCTTGATTTGCAGGATACCTCCCACATAGAAAAGTTAAGGTGCTCACAGCGCCATCGCGCGGCCATGGCATTGCAAGCCGAAACAGACTTGGTTCGATACGCTCGAGCTGTTAACAATGGACTACAGCTTTGCTTCCGATCCCTGTTAGGTATATTCGTCTCAGGTTGATATTATCTTTAGATGTTGGGTGGATAAAAGTTAGATTATATGGAACCCAGGGCCATAGCCAGGGGGGGTGCGGGGGGTGCCCCCCAAAATGACAAAGGTCCACTTTATGATATTGAAGGTCCGCTTTGTCATGTTGAAGGT
Organism: Ophioderma brevispina; assembly: GCA_023653785.1. Taxonomy (NCBI): domain Eukaryota; kingdom Metazoa; phylum Echinodermata; class Ophiuroidea; order Amphilepidida; family Ophiodermatidae; genus Ophioderma; species Ophioderma brevispina. The sequence continues at coordinate 13,790 of JAMKCH010033538.1, forward strand.
CCGTTTTGTAATGTTAAAGTTTTGCGCTTGCCTAAATTTTGTTGTTTGAAGGGTTGTGGTGTATGGTATATGAATGAAGGAGCGGTTGATACTATTGCATTACACATTACACATGGTTGGTGTTATTATATTGTTAATACTGTATTGCGCGATGATGCCATGACATGCAATCAGAATTCATACAAGCCAACATGTATCAAAAAACAATCTGTTTGTATATGGCTCTTGTGTGAATCAGAAGGTGTCAGAAGTGGAAAGGTAAAATGTCTATCCCATCTCCCTTTCCTTGGCATTTGGGTCAGACTCCTGTGTAATTTTTGCTATGGGGTTCAGTACTACTCCCACATAACAATTCTGTTGCCTTCCCAGTTGGATAATGTCAGTACCCATTTACACACCTGTGTGGAGAGGAGTAATTGAGGTAAATTGCCTTGCTCAAGGGCACAATACATTGCCTGCAGCAGGGCTTGAACCCACAACTTTGGCATGTAGGTTGAGCGCTCAATGTGTGAATCATGAGGGGTGTCAGATGTTGACCTATTATTTGTCAAATAGGCATGGAGTTCTGTCAGTTGTCTATTGTTGCAATAACTAGAAAGTATGGAAATGACTAAAGTAGTAACAATTAAAAAATAGATGTATTTGCAGCTTTAATCTAAATGTAAAGCCAGATATTGAAATGGAAATATCCTCATAGGATCCTCATGGTGTTTTCTCCCTCATTCAAGTATTTATTCTTAAAGGTGATCTCTATGTTTTTTGTAACCCAATAAAAGATATAAGACTGTTTTTTGTTTAAATTGTATGAAAGTGGCATGACCTTTTCATGCACATTTTAAAATCAGTGGTTCTTGCGACTTCATCCCTACTTTACCCTTCCGTGTTTGCATCCATCTGTTTCTGGCATGGGCTCTAGTGCTAGCAAAACTCTTAGTGATTATTATCATTTTTTTTCTCTTTCACTTAATACAATTTATGAACGCATGATTCTTGCCAGTTGCTGGAATCAAATAAGGTTGAGTAGGCTATTTGTAGATGATAAGTGTTGAAAACAGTTGGTCATAATTACCAAGTAAAAAATTATCTCCTATTAAAGGATAACCCAAACTTGCCTTTCTTTGATTCATGTACTTGGATGTAATGAGATGGTAAGGTCTAATATACATTAGACCATAGTGTAACCAAACTTCATTGTATAAGTACAGCTCCCAAAATTGATTCTAGTGTTGTGTTTTTGAAATAAATGGATGACCTTGAATCTTTCATCTTGACACCGAGTTTTGCTTACCAGAAATCATTTGAATTAGTGGTTTGCTAGCTTAATTACCCAACTGTGATGATATGTAATGCCAGAGTTGGGTGATAGACTCTTAGGTTTTCTATCAAGACCCCTTCTTAATTGAAAGATGATATAGTAAATTTGGTGTAGATGGCCCCATTTCCAGCTTTCAAAAGTAGTCTTAGTCCCATTGTATAGGACTTTCACCTCTGCCAATACAGATGAGCTTCTACAAAGTGTGTTTCCAACTATTTTACATATAAATGGTGTTGGATTTGGTTCATGCCTAAGGCAATAAATGTACATCTTAAGCCCAACTAACTCATTGCTTCTAGACTTACATCCCTGTAATAGAATGTCAATGTATGAATATGTCTGTAGTTGAGAAATTGATACCAGTAGAATGTCGCCATGCAATAGCAACGAAAGAGAAAATCTCTTGCTTTGCCCCGAGCACCAAGTGTGTCGTATCTCCTTGGGTAATTCACTGTGTACATGTCAGTTTGGCCAATCAGGTCCTAGTTGCCCCATTGTCTACATAGACTGAATCAGAGACAGACCATGGAATAAGTGTTGCCATGTCATCACTTCAGGGCCCAATTGGGCTGCTTTGAAAGGTCAAAAGGTGCTCCTAAGGGCTTTTGGGTGTTATCATGTCTTGGATTGAGTTATTTTATCTGACAGAATCCAATAGTAAGAATAAAATTTGGGCTTGCTATCACCTTTTGATGATGCGTCTGGGCTAAATGTTAGTCGGCAACACTGTTTAGATTAAGAAGATTCAGGCTGTGGCAAAGATTGCCGTACATAGGATTGGGATGTCTTAAAACAGGTGGTAGCATAATCTCTGTAGCACTATACTATTGGAATTTCAAATGCTGTACTATCCAATGGTGTTATAGGCTTGATGGAACCAGTAATTGAGTATAACATGGAATATTACCTTCACACCTTTGCCAAGTTGGTTACATCTTGACAAATGTGACATTCAGTCAGACGGCATATTAACACTAACCATTGTATCCTATTGTATCAACTGATAATATTTATCAAGCTCGTATTTCAGTGTCCGGTGGACAGAAATAGCCCCACTGAATCACATGTGTACATATACCTGCAGGTTCTACAGGCATAAGCCCAAGCGGAAGTATGTTAGCAGTACCCGCAGCACAGCAGATGTCCATTCAACGCCAGGCCAGGACAAGCAGTGTGGGCAACATGTTTGCCACAGCGTGGAAGAAAGGTGTAGAGGCACAACAAACCAACAAAGTAAGTAGGCTTCAAGCTGCTTCACTTAAATCTGCAAGAACTTAAGAGCATGGTATCACAGTAAATTAAGTTTCGGGGTTATAAGCTATGATTTGTGGCTCTACAGCATGATTTGATGATATTATCAACAGAAGGTGTATACAAATTCATGAATATGTGAGTTCATTTTCCAGAAACATGTCACTAAGTTTAGTTTCATAATCATGCATGTTTTTATGGTCTTGGAGAATCACTTCCACAGCATGTGTTGACATCAATATACCAATGTAAATCATTTGATTCATTGCACATACTTTGAATAAACTACACAAATATCATTTCAAAGTCAAATTTTTAATGTAGTTGAGAGATTCATTTTTAAGTTTTGAAGTAAAACTTTTGTTTTTAGACATCCAACTTTGTTCCAATAACCTGATAACAAAAGAAAGGTTTAATTTGACAATTCCCAGCTTTATAGCTATGTCCATTTAGATCACCCCATCTTCTATATTTTAATTTGATCAATGTTTGTGTCGTCTGCAAGAATTGCACATAGGGATTACTCTGGTCGTATGTTTGTGTATCTGTGTGTCTGTGTGTCTGTGGTCAAAATGTTAACCCTTAATAAATTGCATGCCGTATAAGTTCCGCAAGGGCTACGATGATGTAACTTGGTGGAAAGGAGGGGGCGGGTTGGGGTGACATGTTGGTGACCTCATGTGACCTTTGGCCCCATTCACAAACCGCAACGGCAGACGACACTTGCGGTCCGGGGACCGCAATGTATTTTTTATTGCAAGTATTTATTCAAAGATAAATAGAGCCCATCCTTGAAAAATAAACTGAAAGGTAAAATAAAAGCAGGTCACCTATTACATGAAAGTTAAGTCTTGATATAAATTGTCAGTGTGAGATAGGACATAACAGGTGTTTCATATGGTCTTGTCATAAGTGTGTTTGTGTGTAATGTAAGCATGTACTCATCACAAAACCTAGCTAAACATTTCATGACAAGCAATGGACCCTGGTTATTCAATTAGGTATTGTTTATAGCTGCCTTTATAGACTAAACTCTATGCACAAAGTTAATTAGTGTAGTCAAGTTTTGATTAATCAGAGATGTATAGTGGGCTGTACACAGTTTTCAACAGTATGATTGTCAAGCTGAGTGTACCATATAACTCTTTCTAGTAGTTAAATGGTTAACTTTCTGATATCCACCAATTTCTTTTTTGGTCCCCCGACAACTTATGTTGGCGAAGGGGGACTATAGAAATGCTCCCCGTCCGTGTGTGCGTGTGTGTGTGTGTCCCACGCGATATCTTTGGAACTAAGCAAGTGTGGGTGCCCATCTTCGCAACATAGATGTATCTCGAGTACGCGTTGGGTGGGATCCGAAGTGGGTCATGTGTCATGGGTCAAAGGTCAAATGAGGTCAAAAATGTGGTAAAATAGGGTTAAATTGCTATAAACCTTGTCAACACGATATCTTTTAATCTAAGTAAGTATGGGTGTCCATCTTTGCACCATATATGTTGCTTAAGTAGGCGGCGGATGAGTTCGGAGATGGGTCATGTGCCATGGGTCAAAGGTCAAATGTGGTCAAAAATTGCTTTAAACCTTGTCAATTGTGGTAGGATGATGAAACTTGGTGGGTGTGCTCAACATTCGGTGCCGAAAATTTTGAAGGTCATTTCAAGGTCATGTGGGGTCATTCAAGGTCATCTCCCTAAACATGTGGTAGGATGATGAAACTTGGTGGGTGCGGTCAATATTCAGTGCCAAAAATGTTTAAGGTCATTTCAAGGTCATGCAGGGTCATCCAAGGTCAAATCACTATGCATGGTTGTATGGTCATGAAACCTGGTGGGTGCAGTCAACATTTTATGCCAGTTTTTTTCAAGGTCATTTCTTGGATATCTGGGGTTATCTGAGGTCAATTCACTGCAAATGGTTGTGTGGTCATGAAACTTGATGGGTGTGGTCAAAATTCAGTGCTGAAAATTTTGAAGGTCATTTCAAGGTCATGTGGGTCCATCCAAGGTCAAACAACTACAAATGGTTGTATGGTCATGGAACTTGGTGGGTGTAGTCAACATTGATACCAGAATTTTTCAAGGTCATCTGGGGCCATCCAAGGTATTATCATCACAATCCTCCCTGTGATCTTTAAGTTATGTTACTTTTCCTCCTTTTAACTATCGCGACGAGCGGGGGACCTTTGTGGTTCGAGAACCGCCTTGTTACAATTTGTGTTTGCATGTATTCTTTGAATGTTCCATTTTATGTCAGTTTTTCAAATTTGATATTCATGAATTCAGATAGTTTCTAGATGCATCCACTGTCATCATGAACTAGCTTTATCATTTTTTAACATGATGGTTGTTATACTGTTGCACAGCAGTCATGTATATATTGTTGAACTGGTGAAAACTGTGAACTCTCTTTAAGTTTATTCCAAGAAAGTTTTAAGTTGCTAGCACACCACTCCAGTAGGTTCAGATCCCTCTTTCATGCATCTCACCACATGCGATCAGTTAAATTTGCAGTCACTATTGTCCAAATCATAATTAGTTGGACATAAAGTGCATGCATGCCTCTCATCATATGCACTGCATTGTTATGCAATTGATGGTGTGCCATTTTGGTGGTATGTAGGCATATGCTCCAAAATGTCCAGCTAATTATCACTTTGGTTATAGTTAGCGTAATTGAAGTGCCTCATTGTTTTCTTATTCCCATGATCGTCATGCTGACATTGCCTTCAGATGGTATGACTATAATTTGCACATACTCTGGATTAAGTTTTTAAATTTCAGATAATCCCCTCCCTCGAAATTTTGACTTAATTACCATGTCAAATTTGGTTTGAATTTTGAACCAAAAATGGGAAATACATCCACTTAAAGCAATCTTTGTGTTTGATTTGCAAGAATCAGTGTTTCTAGACTTTATCTCTGGAAACACTGAATTTAATTTTCTAAACCTACCTTTGTGGTGTGAGTTGCTAGTCTCCATGTGTGCTTCTTTTGCTTTTAATTTTGCTAGGACACCTTTAAGATATCACCATCAGAGAGACCGTTTGAGGAGGAGGTGAGTTACCACCTGCATGCATGCATCTTCATGTCTTCACTGCTTACTAGTATGCATTAGTCAGTTAATTCTACTCCCCTACTCCTCACAGACATAGCAAAATAAACCATGGGTCATTACTGTAGGATTTTCTTATGAATAACCATCTATTTGAAGTGTTGAAATTGATCAGAGTGATATTCTTGAGAGGTGTAACAAACCAGTTTTCAATTTGACAGATGGATTGGATCAGGTTGAAACAACTCTGATAGCCAGCCTGTTCCAAACAACTGTTTTTACTGGGGGTTGACATTCCTATTTGTGTAAATTACCAATTGGGTGTGATTTGAAATGACTGTTTTTGTCAAAACCAGGACTGTAAGCAGATGTGGTCCCATTAAACATGCTACAAGTAGTAGTAGTAGTAAAATCAAGTTTTAAATCCGGTTTGTCCCCGCTAACGGGAGTGGCCGAATTTACTTCATATTCACAGCAATACTGTTGTGTGAGGATTTATTGGAGCAAAAGATAATTGACCGGATGCCCTTCCTGACATCAATGTGCTGGATGGCCACCATTAGCTCTCCAGAGCCAACACCCTTGTATACTCTGTAAACTTAGAAGTACAAAGTAATTAATAAACTCCCACACAAGTCGCGCGAGGAATGCCTGGGATTTGTCGACTTATATGACCAGTATTTTGTGTATCAGTGTAAGAGATTTGTTTTGTTCTTACTTCACGTGCTGTGTCTTCAATGCACGCGATTTAGACTGCGTCTAAGAGTGTATAAGCGTGTTTTGTAGTAAGGCACGATAATGCTGCACAGCGCATCGATTAATTTACTCTGTACTTCAAAGTTTAAGAAGTATAGGTAGGTAGATCTTCTTTTTAGTTCTACCAGGGCAACCAGCTACCCTCCTCATTGGAATTCATTAGAAACCTGATGGGGATGAAGGTTTAGCCGCCGCCGACCCAGCCCTGGGACAGTTAGTACTGGTTACCAGGATACCAGTAGCAGGCCCTCATGAAAACCTGAACTGATCTGACCTGACATAAACATGCTAGAAATCATCAGAAAACAAAAGGGCAGTTTTGTGACAGGTGTTGCTAAAGTGAGATTCTGCAATGACTGATAGGTGTAGAGGTTCCCATATATTATAGAGGATTGTATGAGTCCCTATTGATGGGTTAGGCTGTTTAACTTTAATACTGTGATCAGGCCAAATGATAGAATTAACTAACTCTGTGCATTCTTTATCATGCCAGTACATTTTTTTAAAAATCATTTTCAAAGCAAATCTACAAAATCTTTTAATTTCAGAAGAAGGTTGTAAGTGCAATAGCTGTTTTTGTCAGAAATTGCTATCAAACATACTATTATGCCAAATCCTTGGTAAGTGGCTATTGAAATGATTCTTTAGGCGACATGATTGCCTGAATTAAGAACCGTTTTCCTAGAGCCACTGACTCAAGGAAAGATGAGTGTCATCCTAATATATGGCAGCACACAGATGTAACACATGGCAGCTTTTGCACTTGTGACCTTCTTGCACTCATACAACATGTATATGTGACACAATCTGATCCATTCGGGGTAGAGGCAATTTGGAAAATTGAGTTATGACCATAATCAACTTATTCAGTAATCAAGTGTATCATAGTGAAACCCTACATTCTCCAATAATAGATGTAGTTGCAAAGTTATCAATTCTTCTAAATGCCAATTTTCCTATGTATCTTATTGTGTCATCTGCAAAGCAGGGAGCACATATGGATTGCTATGGTAATGTGTGTGTGTAGCTTTCTGTGGTCAACTTGTATTTTAAACATAATTGTCCACTGTTTCCACATACTTTTCATGACACTTGGTGATCTCCCTACTTTGCCTTTATCTCTATTTCATAATTCCTACCTTTTGTCTGAATGAATGAGATTAAATCACATCATGCAAGTGCAAATAGATTGCAAGTGTAATAACTGCCGTGTGATACATCTGTCTTCTGCCATGTATTAGGATTACTTTTACCTGGAGAACCATTTTAAGAGCCACTGACCAAAGACTTGGCATTTTATTATGTTTATGGGAATTTGTCATATGGCAGCTATTGCACTTAAACCTTCTTGCATTCACCGGACGATATAGAAATCAAATCATTTACAAAGCAAACCTTCCGAGTCTTTTTAATTCCAATGCTTCTTCGAGAAAAATATTTTTGTTTGTGTGAATTTGCATGTTTCTTAATATTTAGTGAAGCAAGACAGTTTTATCAAATGTTTAAATTTTGACTTCGTGAAATTATTAACCCTTAATCTTTGCAGATTTTAAAAATGCAAGCCAAAAATTAACTTTGGTTTGTGACATTGCTAAAATTTCCATATCAATGAATAAAATATCAAGTTTTGATTTTGAACCACTTTCCAGGGAACCTTTAAATCATCAGTAGTCACTCCAACACTCACCAAGGGCAATCCACAGACCTTTGACAACATTGATGTGCAAGAATCTTTATTGGAACTAGAAAGAGAGATGGACAGGGATGCGAACCAGACAGCAGAGCCAGATAACATGAGGAAATCCTCCAATGCCAACAACCTAAATAATTCCAATGCGGTATGTGTTCATGTAACAGCCAATAACGCTCAACCTGTAGCAGTCACTGTTATCACCCAAAGTGGGCCTCAGATTAAGGGGGTGCCACCTCCCACTTTCCCTAAAAAATCCCCCGGAGGTGGCACAACTCCTCCAATCCCCGGGGCACAGAATAAACGGACCACATCTATTATAAGCACTAGTAAACAGAGAGGGGTAAGCCCGTCAAGAGGAGAGAATGGCAAGCGGGTGCAATTTAAGGAGGATTTAGAAGAGAAAATACCCGTTCACAGTTCAATAACTCCTCCACCATCACCCCACACCCCAGCTAAACCCATACTAAGTAATAGCAGTATGTCACAGTCATTGGGTTACCAACCATCATATGCACCACGCTCTTTGGTCAGTCACACCCCACATCACGTCCCATGTCTTTCCCCAACTCAGAACAGATGCACTATGCCTTGCCTCAACATACCAGATCTCACTCGGTATCTAGCAGTCAGCCCATGTCGCCACCAATGTCAAGATCAAGCGCTAACCCACACAACATACAGCTGATTGATGCTCATCCCATCCCCCATGCTATCTCCCACCAGGTAGCTTTAGGCCATCGGCCGGTGTCACACGGTAAGCCCCGCAGCCCAGGCAGCCCGGTAACGCGTATCAATGCCAATTCAAGCCCTAGTCCGACATCACGCAATCCTGCACACATGCAGCAGAGTCCTGTTACCCTTATTAATGCAAATACAACAAGTCAGAGAATTGGCAGTCCTAAATCCAAACATGATATGTCTCCACCAGTCTATCATGTATTATCACCAACCTTATTACCCAAATCCCAACATAAACCCCAAGCTATAGTACAGCCACAAACGCAAGCAGGCTCACATTCATACAGAGAGACGAATGCCAATATTTATGCTCCCCCAAGTCATCAGCACTCCCCTGGTGCTCACCAACAATCCCATCAAACTCACATGTACTCACCCCAGCAATCAAGCCCTCGTTCCAGCCCCTATTCCCCACACCCGTCACGCAGCTCTCCGGTTGAAATAATCAGCCCGCGTTCACCACATTCAGTACATGTTCAGAATGGCAGCCCCATGTCACCCCCTACACAATCCAAACAGACTAGTTCAACCTTCCTTGCCGAGCTCAACAATGCTTTAAAACCTAGACAGGGTGTTACTATTAACAACAATAATTTGAGTAGTAAACCACCCCCTTCTCCTAGAAATAGAATGACCCGTCAGGACATACCTTACAGTCAGGCAACACAGTCCACATATAATCAGGGATCACAGTCCCCAAGACAAGGACATCCGCCCAGAGTGATATACCCAGTGGACGGCCCACCGGTCTCCCCTAAACAAGGCATCCAAAGTCCCCCTCAATCTCCAGGGGGTGTCAATGCCATCCGAGTGCTACCTCAATCACCTGGAGTAACTCTCCGGTCAACAGGCCATCCCAATGCACAACTAACCAGACAAACCTCCAACAAGGGGCCAAAACCGCCCCCTCCTCCACGGAGAACAGATTCTGGTTCGCTGAATGCTGGGAAAAAGGTTCCTCCTCCCCCTCCCCAAAGAACAACATGAATGAAACCTAAAGATATAACTTGAGCTCTATTTTCTGCTATTTATCAACCCTTATATTGTATGTTAATAACAAGGAAGCTATACAAGCAATATGTCTGATGAAGACGACGCATTTTTATTAACATTACTATTTGTATTACCTACTTATATATTGTGATGCATTTCAGAATTTTAAATAATGCACTGCCTTTTTTGGTAGCATACAAGTTGGCTTTACAATACAACCACTGCTCATAATGCCTGTTAGTTGTAGTTAAGCTCAGCTTTAACTCTGGTTAAATGGTTGGGCCCAAATTCAAACCCAGATTAAGCTCAGAATTAGCCATGCTATGCTATATAGGGCTGGTTGACCCAACTTTGATTTGGCCCAGGTCATACCATAATTCAGTCATGTTTTAATTTGACCACTGCTTGTCAACCACAACTTGAGATACATGTACTGCATCAGTTTAGCAAATCGTCTAATCAAACAGTTCTAATCTGAGATGTAAATTTAAAGTAAACGGAAAATTTGATAGAGCAAAAACTGGTTATTATCTCCTAGTGAGAATGTTCACATTTGTATAACATATAATATGGTTGAAGAAATGTTTGCAAGCAATATATCTACCCATTTTCCTGTAATATGTCACATTAAAAAAAATTGGCTCCACTATATATTGTTTAAAGAGTGGATTTTCCAAATTAATCTTATTAAAAACAAATAAATTGATGAAGAAATAATGTCTAAGTGGAGTTCTTTTTGTGACACCAAGTAAAGTTCTTTTAACATTTAGATGCCTTATAACATAAAATAGTCCCAATTACACTATTCAAAAAAATGTTAATTGCACCATTTAAATGATGTTACCTGTATCAAGCATGTAGTACCAATTGTGAATTTTTGGCAATTTTTTAATTGATTAATGAATGATCCTACATATTTAAATGGTTCAGAAATGGAGGTGAAAGCATCATGCACAATATATGCATTAGTTAACCCTAACCATACTAAACCCTACAAATCCTCGCAAACAAGATCATGCTTAGAAATTACTCCATGCAACCTTTGCATGGGGTTTACTGCCTACGCAGAGGATTAGTGGTGAATTCACAGCGCAGGATTGATTAAAAGCTAATTCAATTGAAGTACTAATTTCAATTTGTATTTTAAAGGTTTCATTCAAGTTGTTCATTACCTTAAAACTGCCTGGAATTTGAAAAGCAGCAGTATATTGTACATTTGTAAATAAGACTTTAAAAATTTAATGTTGGAAAGCTGCAATATAATTACTGTATTTAAGAAAGAAAATTAACATAGGACCCGGAGAGGGCTTTCGTTAATATAATATTATGTAACGGGAAGTGAAAAGTTGAAGTGTTACGATAGAATATCTGGTACCTGATGCACATTTTTGGCTGATCAGTATTATCTTGACAAACATATCTGGCTGAGTGCTTATTCATGTTCATAAACCTTGAGCAAAATAATGAGGTGCTGTTTTCTTGCATTTTCAAATAAAACTATGGTACAGTGTTACATTTCAATATTATAAAGTTCAAAATTGTGGGACTCACATTGGTACATCTACACGTGCTGGAGTATGTTTGCTTTTTAAAATTGTACTCAAGTAAATACTTCTGTACTTAACCTGTGGCAACTGCATTTGTACTCATATACTCATAGTTCTACTCAAGTATTCAAACTCATGCTGGAAAAATAAATGTACCTGCACCAACATAATTCTTGTAAAAATATTCTAATTGCATTACATGAGATTTCTAATCAACCACTTACCACTCATAAAAGAAGCAGTAGCTTTTTCTTATTTTGCTGGTCAAAATTGAGACAAATTTTTTCACTTCTTATTAATCTGACGGAATTAGTTAACTCCACTGGTGCAAAATGATCTGTAGATGTTATCTGTCTTACATAATGGCATACACATGTTTTCTTAGTGTAGATCACATAATTTAAGTTTTGAGTCAGAATTTAACAAGGAAATATGGATAGTATAAGCATCTTTTTCTGTTTTCTTTGGTGAAATGAAACTTTACTGTTTGTAAAAAGGAAAGTAAATCAGGGAAAATGAAATTATTTATCTTCAGCAAATTATCAATTAACTGCCAGCTCCAAGATGGAAACTTTCTATGTAAGGCCTACAAAAATCATTATTGTCCTTTCCAACCAATGCAATAAAAAGTGTCTGACTCAAAAAATATTGTTAGCATTTTGGTCATAGGTGGTGCCCAATTTGAACAAAGTAGGAGCTTGGGAGAGGAATGGCAAAATTTGGGATGAATTTGAAGTTATGCAACAACATATAAATAGAAATAAAGAACAGCCGAGTAGTTGGCCTTCCAAATTTTGTATCCTTAAGGGCAGTATGACTTCTTTTAGGCCTTATCCTATGCACCAAGACAGTGGAACTTGTTATGTGAATGCAAGAAGGTTGTAAGTGCAATAGCTGGCCATTTGTCAAACACCCCCCCCCCCCCCCCCATCGCCTACCACCCCATTATGCCAAGTCTTGGTCAGTGGTTCTTGAAATGGTTCAAGTGACACAGTCACCTGAAGAACTATTTTAAGAGCCACTGATGCAAGAAAGATAAGTTCCGAGTCATCCTAATACATGGCAGCACACAGATGTATCACATAGCAGCTATTGCACTTACAACCTTCTTGCACTCGCATGACGAACTGTTTTGTCAGATTATTGTGAACTTTGAATGTACATTGTATTTTATATTATCAAACCAGTATTATTAACCTATGATGAAAATGACTAACCCATTTTGATACTAATGTATTATAGCTGAGAAATGTTACCATAAAAAGTGTATTCTTATTTTATGTTTGTTTAGGTGATAAAGAGGTATTTTGGATAGTAACAGGAAAAGAAAGGCTAGCTACATCACTTAATTGTTTTATCACATTTTAAGCATTTTGATATGTGTTTTGTTTCCAAAACACAGCCATTTTCGTTCTTTCTGTACACACAGCCGAGAGAAAATATAATAGACCTTTTTTCCCATCTCACCGTAAGGCAAGATTCTAGACGGGTACTTCAAGGATGTCAGCAATATTCTTGATCATTTGCATTTGTATAATATTTGTTTTGCTTCGACATTTTTAACTCATGCAAGGAAGAGGATGGCACACTGGTGCTTATTGTGAGCCCACGAATAGTGTATTATGGGAAGATGGTGAAAGGTTTATACTCATAACATCTATAAAGAGATAGATTCTCTGCTTCTGTAAAGATTGATGAATTTATTTGTGATTTATTATATTTCAATGCTGACCATACCAAACCATTTTTAGACTTCAATTCTTACTGGAGTTTGGTTCAATTTTATTTAAATTCAGTACCACATTGGTGGGGAGTAGTGTCTGTGGTTCCCCAAGTATAAGCTCATACTCAATAATAAACCTTCCCCTTATTTCTGGATCAATTTCAGATTCAAGCCCCTTACTTGGTTAAAATTGCGCTCCTATTTTGGAATGTCCTTCTGTCAAATGAATGATCAGACAAGGTAAAAATTTAGAAAAAAATAGAACTTACTTAAATATTAATCACATTCTGGTTTATTCTGAAGTATGAAGTGATGTATGTAATGCGTATACCCAGTGCCGCCTTTCAGTTGCAGTGTTATCACGCTTTGCCTTCGTGCACACTGAAAGTTGTCACAAAGTTTACGCCCGTGTTGCTACTTCATACTTCGAGCTGAACAGAGTATAGATTAGTTATTGATATCGAGGTAAGGAGGCAGTCAAACTTTGTTACCCTTTATCAATGAATCATAGTGTCCCCATGAATATAACCTTATCATACATTGTATTTCTTAGTAACTTTGATGTAAGAAATGTCCACACTTGCCCTTCACAGTTCATAATGGTAACTGAGTGGTGATTAATAACAGTGCAATTTTTTTCATCTATATCTACCCTATCTGAAAATGAAGTTAAATTGTTAATTGGGTCTTCCCCTACTTTGTTATGAAACAGATTTTACAAACAAGTTCCATAGGTTTATACCTGAGGAACCATAGTATATGGGTCTTGTACTAAAAATACTTAATGGAAGCCAAAATTTGTGTTTTTTTAATATCATCAGATATGAAAATCTGGAGTTTTATCACACAAGCTGAAACCCAGAAATCTGGGAGGTAGTTTCCAGACTCAAGAAACAAGACACTTCAACCTTTCACATGCGGGATTCTGTAGTTTTGACACAAATGTCATTAAGAATATTGTAGTGCTCCATAGACTCATTAACAACAACATGCTTGCCACTAAAACAAAACTTTTTTTCTCTCCATCTCCACAAGTTAATGTATTTGGAGGCTGATGATACAAAAAATAAGACCTTATCAAAACAACCACTGGTGGGTGGGCTTACGATCAGAACACTCACCTTCAAAAGTTAGGATTCTACTTTTTGCATGGTCAGTTGGTATACAAGTTAGATATTTTCTGGCCTAATTTAGTTAGTTAGTTAAACCAAAGTTTTAAATCCGGTTTTGTCCCCGCTAATGGGGGTAGCCGGATTCACCTCACACTCAGCAATATTGCTGTGTGAGGATTTGTTGGAGCAAAAGATATTTGACCGGATGCCCTTCCTGACGCCAATCCACAGTTTTCGGCAGTGGGCCTAGCCTTTGGGCAACCATGCCCACCATGCAAGGCAGCATGTGCTGGATGGCCACAATTAGCTCTCCAGAGCTGACGCCCTTGTAGGTGATCTTCTTTTCATTCTACCAGGGTAAACCAGCTACCCTACTCATCAGATTTCCTAGAAACCTGATGGGGTGACGGTTTAGCCGCCGCCACCAATCGGCCCTGGGACAGGTAGTACTGGTTACCAGGATACCAGTAGCAGGCCCTCCAAGGAAACCTGACCTGACAACACCTAATTACCTAAAGAAATTGAGCAAACCCTTTAAAAAAATATCTGAGACCTACAGAAAGCACTATGGCTTCCACAACTCCCTAACAATATTACTTGAGATAAGAAAATTAAATTATGGGCATTGCAGGAACTGAGTTTCTTTTATCAACATTGACTGAAAAGGACCCAACAAATAGTAGATTTGGATAGTCCAAAATAATGAGAGTTGCAAAACAAAAAAGTTAGTCTCTGAAATGTTCACAAGTAATTTGTCTGATTTGGTTAAATTCTTTCATATCATAATTTGAAGATTCCTGATAAATACCTTTAACAATGTTTGTTCTCTGTTGTTTTTCTTCTAAAGTCAGCAAAAACAGGTTTGGTCTGGTCATCATCTGAATATCTTAAGAAAATATGTTGTAAATTGGAAAACAAAAACCATTGTCTTCTTATGACAAAGAAGTCAACTTTAATATTGAATTTGGTGCATAGTGTATTATAAAATACTTAGCTTGGGTTAGATTGAAAGTCATTGTTATCTATCTTCCTGTAAAGAGTCTCCATTTGTTAACAGTATTAATGTTCTTGCCCCACCACACCTCAGCAAGTTGTGTCAATTTTTTCTGTTCGTCCAAGTTACAAAAAGGTTCAATTTTTTACCATCAAATGTTAATGATTTTATAGTGCAATATTAAGTTACATTTTGAGATTTGAAGCATGCTTTGGTGCTATACCATGTTTTTAATTTTTGTATTTTTAATTCCTTTTTATATTTTGATTTGGGCTTATGCTTTTTGCTACTTTGCTATTGAAAAGTTTGTAATCCCTTACACAGTTTGGATTTGTTATTGTTCTTTTTAATCCCTGTTTAACCTTCAGATCCTGTTCAGACCAGTAAAAAGTGTTTTTTGATCATGATCAAAGTGTCTTAAATTTCCAGAATGAGTGATATGAGCGGTGCAATTTGTTTCGTATGTGATTTAAAATTGATAATAACGTCAGTGTAGGACATGGATCTTTTTTGGGGGAAGGGAGTTTCGACAATCTTGTTTGCTTTCTATAGGACTTGATTTGTGTCAGTATGAATTTGGTATGTCTTTGATATTACAATTTCACATGTCAACTGCATCTTTTTAATTTTGTTCAACAGTGCTTCTTAATGCTCATAGCCGTACACTCTGAAATCTTCAAAGCATTCTGAGGCAAATTTAAGTTGGTCATAATCAAAAGAAGACTTTATTTTCAGCTGAATGGGATCTTGTCCATGTTTCATTTATTGTGATCCGATTTTAACATTTGCATCTTGTTTTGTTTTCTAAACAGGCATCTCATTGGTAGACGTTGAAACATGATTCATGTGTTGTGTGCACTCAATGCATGCACTATTCTGCCTAGGGGCATGATTCCTGATAGCACCACTCGCTCGCTGTGACGATAGATATTGCCACCCTCAGCATTAGTACCCTCCCTAAGCATCCATTCATCCACTACCACCAGTCAGGGTTTCTGCTGCTGTGTTGTATGCCGTGTGGACACCTAATGGGAAGATGGCTTCTCCGGGCCCCTATAGACCAGTTAACAGCAATGTTTGTAAACATGTTAGGGCCTGGTGGTATCTTGAAATAGGACGGCCTGACTGTTACACACTGGGCAATTGTATCTGTTAGAGTTTTAATACTATGGGCCATAACGATTCGCAGGAATGGATTCGCAGGCAACAAAAGAAGTGACATAGGATGTTAACTGGTCTATTAGCAATACCTATAAGCCCAATCAAATCTGGCAATCAACATTACCTATCTTGTTTAGTGTTTGATTCCATTTGTAAAAGTTGCTAATTGGAGCCCGGAGAGGACATCTTGCCGATCTGACTCATTCAGTATTTGGGTATGGGTGGGTTGGTCTCTAAGCTAAAATCAAGATGGTATTTTAGCACATTACTGGTATAACACCTGTTTGCATGATATGTTTGGAGATGGTTCTAAATGAAATACAACTCACAGATTTCTCTGGTCTTCTTTCCAAATTCTAATTCCCTGTAATTGTAAGAATTTTACATCAGAATAGGATTCTTGCATATCTGAAGACCAATGTTCTCCAATAAAAGTACCAACAAATTCTAGAAATGGAGCTATTGTTTTGGTTGCAAATTACTTGAGATCCTAGTGGATAGCTTGTTGTTATGCAAAGCCTTTTACATGCAAGTTTAAAATTATATCAGGTGCAACGTTAAACAATTGCAAAGGAATTGTGGTGTTTGGAAAGGAGTAACATTTTTGCAGTTAGAGCTTTATATTAGTATGTGTGCCACAAGAAAAAAGAGTCAAATATCCAGATTTGAGATTGCATTATAACAGTTTGCAATTTGATCTGCCCTTGAAGAAAAAGTGCATATTTTTTCCAAACTGACTGTTCAAGCTTGAGTGTGATATAGCTCTATAGGCTCGACACTTGTAATGATAGTGCTTTTCAATATTTTTTAATAGCCGTTTATTTAAGAAATAAAGGGTTTGCAGTGTCATTTATGGGCGAATAATGTGTCCGAGGTCAGAAAAACTAAATAATGGGCGAGGCACAGCCGAGCCCATTATTTGAAAGTTTTTCTGGCCGAGGATACATTATGAGCCCATAAATAATACTGCAAGCCCTTTATTTCTATTCTGTTACCGAAAACAGAGTAATATAATGATAAAAAAACATTCGCGTCTTTATTTCGCGACCCATTATTGCAGAATAATGGGCAGTAGACTGACCAATCAGAATGCTGCATTTTCAATAATGGGCAGCAGAGGTAATAGAATAAGATATTTAGGTTTTCAGAAAATGTGTAATAGCACCATCATTATACTACAATGACTAGAACTCATTTCTCAACCTGATATGACAGTTTGGAAAAAAAATTGTCAGTTATCATAACTCATATAGTAATGATTACCAGTCAATTGTGCTAATGTTTGCAACCATCAATACACTGGTAATTTAAGTGATGATGTCTTCCGTGAGTCCACAAGCTTTTACTAATGATGAAAAACAATTAGCTTTGAAACTGAAATGAGAGGTCCTTAATCATGGTTCTCACTTTTGGAAGTTTTAGAAATTAATTTGTGTATATTTGGCATGATCTCAGATATTAAAACTTGAAAGCAAATAACCCGTACAGGTCAATGTTGTGATAACTGTGAATGCATTTCTTGATATAATGATCAGAGATGTAACTTTTCCGGAAATTTCCGGATTTGGGGCCATAAATAAAAAAAAATCCGGAAATGTAAAAAAAAAAAAAAAATTAATTTTTTTTTTTCCTCAATTTATGAGATCAAAGTGTTCATGATAAAAGTATAACTGCATCAAAAACACAAGTTTTAATTACCAATTTATTTTGTAGAAGGGGTCTTGTACCCCAAAATCACGTAAGAAAATATGTTCCCCCGGAGCTTCACCGGATGCTATGCTAAAATTTGGCCTTCACGTCGGTTCAAATTTTGGATTTTCAGGAAATGGGACTGCTCCTCTCTTACATCTCTGAATGATATAGCATACCCCAGGCTTTAATGTAATTGTAGTAGATAGACCATAGTCAGTTCAACCATTTAGCAGTCTAACATATCTCTGAATACACTGTCAAAGGTTGTAAGCATTTGTACCAATTGATAATGGTAATAAGTCAGCATTATGTTGAATCACTAATTAATTGGGAAATTCAAATTTGCTTATAACCTGTGTGACTTTACATTCTGGATATGTGAGAAGAATCAAATTTATGGCTGTTAATGAAAGGCTTTGATGAAAAAAAAAGGATACTGTAAAATTATTTACAATAATGCATGGCGTAGAATTCAGTAATATTCTGAAAAAGACCAGAGGTGATTCACAAAGGCTTACGATCGACCCATCTGAAGTTAAACGCATCGTAAGTAATAAGGGTTAGTAACAGTAACTTACGATGTGCCTATTTACAATGGGTCTACAGTGTGATTTGTGAAATTCACTGCAGGCAAATAATTTTCTGACCTGTAAAATGAGTACTCAAGGAGAAGAATATGAAATATGGTGGTTTTTATTTAGTGTCATATGTGATGTAGTGTATTTTTCTCCCCAAAGCCATTCATTAACAGTTGTGTTGATAGGATAGCGTGTAACCCCAGTGACCAGTTTGTAGTAGTTAATCCCATTCCTTCGCTTTTTTGCAAAATTGGCACTCATCTACTTGGAATTTGCCTACGTCAGTACATATATCACATAATTTTTCTCTCCCCAGTCATATTTTACAATATGTTAAGTTTATATAGGTTAAGTTAGGTGGACCATCCTTTGCAGAATCTTTGAAGTTCCCATTTTGGTTTTGGTGTGGTGGTTTGAAGCAGATTACTCAACCAAGTCACAAGTAGGTAGTTTCCTTTTGGAAGGGAAGTTTCTCTCCCTCTGGACTTCATGATTAAAAGTTCCTTGGGATAGGCATTCCCTGCAAATTTTGTGGCAATTTTTTTGGAAGACATTCTTCAGACAAAAATTTTAAGAGTTTTACTGAGCTATAAAATTGATATAGATTCCACATACAGAATACCAGATTTAGAATAGTTTGAGAAATATCCTGCAAAATTATGGGAATAATTAAATGTTGACACTCAATACAATTTCTGGCATATGTAAATAAGTCTTGGAAGATGAAACCCTTAAAAAAGCAAGTTCACAAATAGCAAATTGTCTTTTTAAAGTATATTTAGTCTCAGGTCAATGGTTTTGAGATGGCTTCCCAAATGAGCACAAGTCTTTTGAGAAGCCATGTCAAAAACCACAGACTTATGTGTGAAAACCTATACAGAACTACCAAGTTTGAAAGTTAACTGAGAATCCTACAGACTTTTCCCTTTTAGCAAGATTTCCTGAGCAATGAAAACAGTAGTTTGCTGCCACTTGAATCAGCCCGGTCTTTGCAAAGCATCTGTAAAGGACATGTGCCACACTACACAATTGACTACAGATCCATCCATATAATGCAGCCCTATAAGACAAAATGATCATATCATATTTAGCTTACCAGTAATATACATCCTTTAGACATGGTATGTGATAACTCTATTCATGACCCTTAACATATGAGCAAAAGATGTACCCTTTATAGACATTGGAGAAGCATTCACTCTTTTGCCACCAAGGGTGTAGAGCAGCCTCTATATGTATTTAGTTTCCCATTCCATGTTTGTTATTAAGAGTTTTCTCCAGGATCTCCAGTTTCATCCAGGATCTTCTATGTCTTTCTAAAGCAGTGCATAGTGTTTCTGTTAACAATCATTTTTTTTTCACCAAAAGGGTGTGGGGGCGGGGGCACTCACATTTAAAGTTAGTATGGGGGTGTCACCCAGAAGACCGTCATTTTTAAGCCAATTTTCCGTTCTACAGACTCCCATTTCAAGCCTATTTCAGTTCCAGATACCCAGCTTTCATGTAAGAATCTGTTGTTGGTCAATCTTTACTGCAAATACTTTAAAATTGGATGGAAATCATACCCCAAAGCCCTTGTTTGTGACAAGAAACTAACACAAAATCAGTTCTGGAGACACAATTTTTAATCTCAAAATCATTCTGTAGCCCACATTTGAAAATCTGGCCAACATGTACCTACCAAAATATTGTTTTACTCCCCCACCTAGGACTGCTACCTAGGTGGGTGTCAGTGTTAATAGGACACGTACTAGTTGTAGCACAGTTGAATCGAAAGGATTGTGATAATTTGCTAGTGGTAGCAAAATTACAATGCTTTGTATTCTGTGACAAAAGGGGCTTTGTTAATTCCATTATTAAACTGTGGCAAAAATGTGTGTCTGTTACAGTCTTGTAGCAGGTGTTATCCTTGTGAGGCTTTGTTCATAAAATCAATAAAACCATAACACATTTTTGCTTATAGGGCTGCAAATTGAATTACATAAAAAGTCCCCTATGGCACTTCTAATTAGTAAATTCAAATTTAATCTTTCTATCATTTTCTCTCTCTACTTTCACTCTTATTTTCTTAGAAATTGAAATATTTTCTATGTTTTAAGGCTTTTCTAAAATTTCAAATTTGATATCTTATGTGCTTCACCTTGCACACACTGCATGATTTGAGTGTTTCATTTATAACCTTGTTTAAAATCGCCTGTTTTAAATTCATTTTGTATTTAATCGAATCTTGTTTTATATAAAGAATAACCAATGTGCACTATTTTGAAATTGCTAACTCGTGAATATTAAACACATGGTTTTGATTTAATCTTTACAAATAACTGGATGTGGATGAAATGTGTATTATTTTTATTTATTGTATGATATATCGCTAATATTGTCAGATAAGTTTACTGTTTGTTGTAAACAAATTCAAGTTGTATTTTGAGTTTGTTGTTAATAAAGCATTTCTAGGTATCAGAAGTTCATGTTAATCCACCTTGGAAAATCAGGGTTAGTTAGTCACAAGGCTGTCATTACTACATACTTCCAAGATGTTATTTATAGAAGCAGCTGACTACCGCAGTGCACATGCGTATTGTGCACACTGTTAAGTGTTAAAATAGTGTTATGAAGATAAAGACAGCAGCTCACTTTCACATTGCATGCATACATGCTTTATCTCCTGTAAGTCTTGGGAGGCATCCAGAGGGTGTATTGATTCAATCCCACAATACACCAGTTTTGGGAAATTTCACCTCAGTAGGGTCATGTGATCCCACAAAAATCCTATTCTTAACACATAAAAACCCTGACTTTTACGCTCATTTTAGCCCATAAAGCATTGGTACTTAGGGAATTTTTAACATGATCATGAAATGTCTTGTGGTTCTTAAACTTTTGGAGCACTTTTTATCCCTAAGTACTGACATGTGTTTAGTACAGTACAGTATAGGCACATTGCAATGCATTATGGGATTGATTCAAAACACCCTCTGGGAGGCATCCTCATGTGTAATGTCAGACTTTTGAAGAGTAATACATGACCATCTTTATAATCACAAACTGTGCCCAACTATTGAAAACTAATCAATGAATTCTGAAGACGCCATACATCAACAAAAAAGGCAAGTAACATTATATATTTAGATTAAAAGTAGGAGTCTGACATAGTTGATTTTCCATAACTCAACATTCATAAAGTATTAGAAATTTCAGACTTATTCAACAACCACATAAAAGATTTCATTTAATACCTACCAGCAATTAAGAAATAAAGGGTTTGCAGTGTCACTTATGGGCGAATAATGTGTCCGAGGTCAGAAAAACTAAATAATGGGCGAGGCGCAGCCGAGCCCATTATCTGAAGTTTTTCTGGCCGAGGATACATTATGAGCCCATAAATGACACTGCAAACCCATTATTTCTATTCTGTTACCTAAAACAACTTCATTAAATAGGAAAATGCATTGGCGACCTATTATTGCAGAATAATGGGCAGTAAACTGACCAATCAGAATGCTGCATCATTTTCAATAATGGGCAGCAGAGGTAATAGAATTTGCAATAGACCTTTTCAATTGATCTGAAATGTAGCAAAATGCAACATTTGTGAGTGTCCGCATGTACTTGCGTACATTCACAAGTGTTTAAAGTGCTACGCCCAACAGTGCTGTGTGTGTATGTGTGAGATGATCTGTTATCATAACTTGATGTTAAGGTCTATTGATTTGCTGACTTCAATTTATCATCGAATACCAATTAAAAAATCATACTTATGTTCTCATTCTTAAACAGATTTATAATTTAAGGTAATCTTCAACCTAATTTTGCAAACCTTATGGATTAAGTACAAGAAAAGACGACTGCCCTCACCCAGAGAGAAAAACATCATACATAAGTGTGCAGCACCCAATATTGCCCATTCAGCACATAGACATTTATTTTTAAACTCTTTTAGACCTTTTTTAAAATGCTTGTATAACAACTGGATGGGGTGTTCTACTTGATGCCAAGATGTATTGCCCTTGCCACATAAATAGTAGGCATGCCTTTGATCCTGCCTGAACCAATAATATTTTAAATAGCAGTTATGGATGATGGTCATAGTATAAGGTCATTAAAAGTCACGATGGGGATTTGTCTCACTACCTCCTTTGGAAAATTTACCTGTTGTGCAAACATTATTTGTAAAGTTTAAGGCAAACTTGCAGAGACTGGGCGAGGTATTAATGTGGTGTGTCAATTCTCCTGTGGAAGGCCAAATGTTGTACTTGCTTAAAGGCACTCTCAGTGATTTGCTAAATCAGAAAATAAAATATAAAAAAAATCAGATTTTTGCATGTCTGTAACAAGTATAGCTATCCTAACATATCCTACAAGTGATAAGTCTGAAAGCACCTTAATAAGGACAGAATCAGATATTTTAGTCATTACTGTCCATACGGACACTTACTGCAACATGGAAGTGAATGGAGATTCATATCTTTCAACACTGCTGTTTTCTTTCAATTCTTCAATTGCAAAAAATAACTTGTGCAATTTCTACAGACTCGTCCTTCACTTTAGCTATTCCTGCAAATTTCTAATATTTTGATTCTTTTGGGTCAATCACTGATAGTGTCTTTAATGAGATTGTTTCAATTGTTTCAACTGATTTTGCATTGATGAACAAATTTAACATTTGATTAGAGGTTAACCGCTTGCGGTTGAAATTGTTTAGATGTTTTGTGATTGAGTTGGACACTCAGAAGGAAGTTCATGGGAGTTCATTACCCGATTATATGTTCTGTTTTTAGAGCACATTTAAGGGTCCACACTTTTTACACATTTTGATGGTTTCTTGGATATCCTAGGTCTTTATTTATAAATTATTGAAAGAAAACAAGGATCTGTATAATGACAAAATAGAACTCTTTTTGTACCAGCATAAGTACAAATAAAAACAAGCAAAGATTGGGTCAAAAGAGGTTTGTTTTACAATGTATTTTTAAAATATGGAGTATCCACTCAAGGTTGCTATATACAATAAGTATGGGACATGTAGAAATAGTGTATTTATGTGAACTTTGTTGTCCCTAATATACAGCCGTCTCACAAAAAAAGGGGGACAACCAAAAACCGATTTTTCAATATTATATCTCAAACAAAGTAAGTGGGTTTTGTATATCACATTCAAGAGAAAAGAACAGGACTTTCCAGGATTTTTTGTTTCATCGCAATTGTTTATTTCAATCGAGGAGAGAACTTCCCAGTTTATTGTGGAACACAAAAATCGAGTTTGGGCCACTTGCTGGTTGAGGAAAACGCGTTGAACGAATTATTTAACACAAAGTTCATATTCACACTGGAACGATAGGCAACTTCTTTTAACACAGGGATTATTAACTTCTTAAGAAACTCTCTAAAAAGATACGAACAGGCGGTACCAGAATGGTGGAAGTTATGATCAGTAAGTTCTGCCTTTAAGATAAAGTGAATAACATTCCAAATACTGTTGTTTGTCAGATTGAGACATGGGTACACCCGGCGTTACAGGCCAATCTGGCGGAGAAGAGAGTTTCTATGGTCTTGAGTATCATGAAAGCAAAATTTCTACCACCACTTTGATACTTTGCTTCCAAATTCCAAATTTTTATTGACGTCAACAATTAGTAAATGCACCAAAGATAGTGCAATATTTTTAAACTATTTCTTTGGATTTGGAGTTTGTTATTGTGTGTTGCAATTACATTCCTTCTGGCATGATTTTAACAGATCCAATCTTGTAATAAATTCCAAGCTCCATTTCATTGACGTGCAATAATATTTGGATTGTTGTTTATTATGAAAAGAAGATTTTTATAATTAACGATTCTGGTGACTATTAAAACTGTGTCGATAAAAGTAGACTCCTTTGTTTACTAAAATTTAATCTGTGTTTTGTTTCTTTTGGTCAAGTTTGCAAATCGTTTGTGAGCTTTAAGACAGTATGGCATAGCTGGGCGAAACAACTCTACCCATGCAAAAGTGGCACAAAATCGATTTTTGGTATATCGCCACTAATTGATTATATTCTTGTTGAAAAAAGCAAAATGAGATGAAACAAACACCATTGGAAGACTGGTCGTTGTTCTTTAAACATTATGTCAAGTAAGAATGACTTATTTTGAAATTTCTATTTCAACCAATTTTTTTTTTGATTGTACATTTTTTTGGAGACGGTCGTATATTTAAAAAGCAGTTTATTGCCATGTACTTTCTCATTTTGAAATTTTTATTTGCATATGTTGAACCCCCATTTTGTGTACTAACATTTTTATCTATACAGAATATTGACATTTAACATGCACTTAATTTAAAGCTACAATTCCTGGTTTCAGGAGGATATCATCATCATATTAAACAAAATAAGGAATCCCATTACAGTGAAAATCACAAGAATTTTGTAAACTCTCACATAAACCCATGTAAAAAAGTTAACTTTCTGAGACAACTAATTTTGATGACTTAATAGAGCTTATACTGAACAGAAATTTGAATAAATATGTGATTGATCACATTTTTAAAGGCTAATACAGTCGTTTCTGAATACTAGATTTGCATGCACAATAACACCTTTGTTACAATGTAATTGCTTTCCAAACAAAAGATTTAACAAGCTTCAATTTTTTCCAGTGGCAATTTTAATGCTTGAGGTAAATAAACATCTGATAACATGGTGCCAAGCCTTGGACTCGCCGATTTGTTTATAGGTTGAACCTAACCACCGTTTCAGTTGTAACATAAAAACTCAAAGTCCTAACAATGAAATGTGAAGTTAACATTATTTTGAAGTTAAAGAATTTATGTATGAGTGATATAAAACAAATATTAACTGCCTTAAATTCATGTGACGGTAGAAATTTCATCGCTCAGTGAAAGATGCATGTCCCATTCCATTCGCTATACCGGCTTGTTGAATGGAAAGTACATCTTTCACTTCATCATGATATTTCAACTATCACACTTGTAGTCAGCTAGCATTTGTATACCACCAAACATACTATTATGCCAAGTCTTTGGTCAGTGGTTCTTGAAATGGTTTTTCATGCGACACAGTCACCAGAAGAAACATTTCAAGCGACACAAATACATAATAACGGACGCTTGTGTACTTATTGATGCATGTGTTGGTAAAGTATTGTAATTTGGTGGTTGATTTGAAGTCTATAAACTGCAATCGATCGCAAATGGTATCATGTGACTGCAAGAAGGTCGTAAGTACAAGAGCTGCCATTTGCCAAAAAATTCCATCAAATATATTATTATGCCAAGTCTTTGGTCAGCCACTTAAGGAAAATTAATTTGAGTTAATCCTAATACATGGCAGCACACAGATGTATCACATGGCAGCTATTGCACTTATGACCTTCTTGCACTTGCACAATGAATTGCTCAGTGTGAAAAGCTCTATTAATATTATCAGAAAAATGTTGGCATTTTATTCCTGCATGTATTCTGGGAATAGAGTTCCATATGTACCCCTCCTTTAAGATTCTACAGGAAACACTTTTTATATATGGCCTAACACAGAGAAAGACCCTAACCTTAAGGCCAAATATAAAAAAAAAATATTTGTTGCATGTAGAACTTCAAAGGGGGGTACATATGGAACGCTTGCCGTATTGTGCAACTATGTTGGATTGTTGAAACAGCTTGTGAAAATATTACATGGGGAAAGGAGAAATTACTCTACAAATATTGCAATATTGTATTCCACTTCAAGACAAAGTTGTTAATTTGTTCCATTATTGAAGTATACAGAGGTTTTGTTGATGAAGTAGTCCCAGGGGAAGTAGCCATGAAGTAAACTGGTGCAATACTAGGCTGTGGAGTCGTGGATATCATTGAATAGCATTTGTCAAAATCTCTGCTATTGAAAATTTGCTGGGATCATTGGGATTGAGAATAAGGCAGGCTTCTTTTATACATGATAGCATCAAGCAAGTCTGTCTTAGATGGTCTAACTGAAAGTTAAGGTGTGCTAAATATTTATGACTTATTCCCAATAGCAGATACACATTGTTGTTTGGAGGCAAAGTGAGGTGTAGGAAAATAACATTGAAAGTGTAACTAAATTTGGTTAACTTGAAGTGGTATTTGTAGCTGTAAAAACACCGCATGTTTACAGGGTTCTCACTTAAACTGAAAATAGGCAAGTCTTGCAAAACGTCTGGAAAATGAAAAAGAAAATGGTGAAACCTTAGAGAGTAAAGAATGTCAATTTTTTGGGTGGGATTTCATATAAATTGTTGATTTAAGACTGGTTAAGGAGCAAAAAATGAAAATTTGATTCACGACTTGGAAAACAATGGTAAATTTCCCAAATTTAATGGGAATCCTGTGTTTCAGTCCACGTCACCTCTCATACTTCTGACAATGATGTCAAAGTTTGGTTACCAACAAGTTGTATGACAGTGCCTTCTCAATTTAAATTTGCTTGTGGGTCACAAAGTGCCAACAATATTTTTAAAATCTATGTTTGATGGCCAAATTACACCATGTTTTGGTATGTTTACATTTCCAAGATGCTCAATGACCAACCACGGTTGATGTCCATGAGCTAGATCCAACTTGTGGGCTACCTACTGAAAACCACTGTTGTATGAATCAGTGGGGCAATCTACACAGAGCGCAGATCCGATGCGCATCACCGAGATCCAGATCACAGATCTAGATCATGGGAGACCGTTTAATAACTCTACACGGCGCAGTGAGTGCGAAAGTAAAGCGCCCTTTCGAAACGTAATGTGTACAAATACTACGCGTAACCTTGGTGATCAAGGAATACTTTACGCGTAACCTAAAAGTACGCGCTTAAAGTGCAGCGACACTAACCAAGCGTGTACACACCATGTACGCATTGCAGATCTGGATCAAGTTTGGCCGTTGCCCGTGTAGACGCAAACTGGATACGAGATCTGGATCCGATCTGGATCTGCGCTGCTGTGTAGATTGCCCCAGTGTGATGCTTTGCTGTAATTCCTGGAGCTTTTCTGACAGACAATGTACACTCACCAATGCATGCATCTTGTGTATTTATCAAGGCTTATTTAATGCTTACTGGCAGCTGTTAAATGTTACAAACAAATCCATTTTGCTTTATTGTTACTCAAGAATACTGAGGGA
Source organism: Ophioderma brevispina (assembly GCA_023653785.1). Classification (NCBI taxonomy): domain Eukaryota; kingdom Metazoa; phylum Echinodermata; class Ophiuroidea; order Amphilepidida; family Ophiodermatidae; genus Ophioderma; species Ophioderma brevispina. Next base: position 41,523 of record JAMKCH010033538.1, read on the forward strand.
GCTTAAGAGCATAAAAAGTTGCAACTAGCTATTTTAAACAACACATGAACATTAATGCAGTTCAAAAACTCTATTTAAAATAAAGTCGTAAGGTAGCATGGCTGTAATATGTTAATGCGATCATATATTCACCAATTTCTACATCAATAAAACATTAATGCACGCATACAGGATTAGAGATATTTTCTTGAGAAGTGGATACTCAGTATTTCCCTGTTTATCATTTGGAATTTTGAAACTTATACCTTGTATCCCTAGTGGGCAGTATATATACTTTATGAAAGGCCTGGTTTGGATGGAACCCCCAGGTGCAATGAAATATGTTGAGTTATTTCATTCTATTTAAGAAAAAGGGACAACGTTATTGTAAAAAATATATATATAAATGTTCAGATTTGCACATGTGGTTGTTCCATGTCCAATGATCTCCATTTTGCCTTTAAACCTTATATATTCAATTTTTTATTGTTATAGTTTTATATATGATAGATGGAAATGCTTGTGATATAGCAATTTTGATGTTCAAAGTCATTGTTGATATTTTCATTTGTTTAAGAAATCTAACACAAGGCCGGTCAAGCACCGGTCATGTTCTCTAACTTATTGCCCTGTAAAGTTTGCCCCAAATAAAAACAAAAAAATATATAAAAAGAAAAATTAAGTTCCCTATATTGTTCTGACAAATGTTCTGACTAACTATAGCATTTGTAATTGAAATTATGGTGTGTGGTGTTAAGTTATGATGGTCAAGGTCAGATTTGTCAAAACAGGAATATTTTCCGAATTTCTGCCTTTATTTGTCCCTATATACCACATTTTATCCTTATTATTAACACAATTAACCTTGAATGGGTCATCATGTGGTTTAAATGTAATGTGTATAGATAGATACCAAATGTTGTATTTTGATATGCAGTCAATAATGTATTATGTTATTAAACTATAAGAAGTTAACTACAATCAACTTGTATTTGGTTTGTATTTATATGAAGACCTGACTAATGTTTTATCTTGCCTTTTATTATAAGAATCATATTGCTTTGCATTCTGATCATGGTGTTGCATTCTTTCCTAATTTTGACATACCACAATGCATTGGAGTAAGCTTGCGTAGACTTATGAGCCCTGCAAGTGACAACCACCACTCAAGATTATAAAATTCTTTTTAAATTTTCAATAAGTTTCAAAATTATGAAAATTAAGCATTTTTATGATCATAATCAGCGGAATCAGCATGAAAAATGCATTTAAATGAGTCCAAACAAGCCTAGTCTTAGGTCATTGACTTTTGAGATGGCTTCTCAAATGATGACTGCAGGTCATTTGGGAAGCCATTGATTTATGTGTTGTAACCTATACAGAATGTGTTAGGGTTGAAAGGGGTAAGGTTATACAACATCTTCAGTTGCACTAATATATGCCAGTACTCTGTTTTGAGATGAAATTGATTTTCTTGCTTAGATGAACATTTTAAAGGACACGTATTCTTATTTGAAGAAAAAACAATTACAAAGCAGTTCTTTTTCCGAGTGATAACAGTAGTTATATTTGCTGGTCTTTGTTTAATTAATAAATATGTTCAGGTTATTAAAACAAATTGATATTAAACTGTAACAATCTTATCAAAGTTTGTACTCTAACAATTTTGATTTTGAGATAGTTCAATACAAATCTTGAAAACATTTTTTTTTAAATGACATGAAAATAACTTGGTGGAAACTATTACATATGTTATTAAGACCCTTGTCATATAATTTAACAATGTGTAATTAAAATAAAAAATCACTCTCGGCTGTTTTTACCAAATGACCTGTAATAATTGCAATAACTCATGTTTTAAAAAAGCTGTAAATTTCATGGTCAAATACACTTGATACACTGAGAGAGGCCACATGGTACATTTTCTACAGTTTCTCCGAAAAACTTTTTTTTTGTGAAACCATGCCCTACCGTTAAACATCATTCTATTTTCTTAACTCTAACATATGTGGTATAGAGAAAGTGGGAAGTGGTACGTGCCCAAGACGACAAAAATGGCATAGTTAATTTAAATTTGTAATTTAGTTTATGGTATGAGAGAAGCTATAGGTCTACAGAGATCAACGGCTACTTAAGAGTTTATTGATCAATTATGTCCCCCCGCCTAACAAGTTCGTAACGGGACTATAAAATAGCACGTCTTCTTGTACCGTATCGTCCGTCCCGTATCGTCCGTGATAAAAATGTTAAACCCATGGTGTATACAATTATGCTGGCGTTCCGTAATGGGACAAGAGTGACTTGGTGGAAATAAGCGGGTGGGTGAGTTTCTTGACCTGATTAGATTTTGGCTAAAATAGCTAATTACGTATCTATTTTGCAGACTTTAGAAAATGTTCCTCCAAGGCCTGTTTTACAAGTTTTCTGGAGTTCCGTAAGGCCATATCAATGATGTTAACTTGTTGAATGAAGCGGGCTGAAGAGTTTTTTGACCTGATAACAGTTGGGGTGTATTTCGGACAATTTACGTATGTAAATAACTAATAATATGCCCAAATCAGCGTAATTGGCTATATTTTTTGATGCGGTACATGGGAACTCAAAATTCCGCGGTGCATGACAGCGATCATGGGCACATCTTTATTGCAATTTGAAAGTATGTGAATATATGCGGCCAGCGGCTTCGGTATGCAAATGAGCTAATTAACTATGCGACTTGCTGTCATCTCTGAAACTGTACATCGGATGGGCAAATTCCTTCGCTACATGAGACTACGGTGGGCCTAGGAGTGGTGGGGTGTTGGGAGGGGTGGGTGTTGGGGAGGGGTTCGTTATTGGGGAGGGGGTTAGGTATTTGGGGGGGGTGTGGTATTGCGGGTGTTGGGGAGGGGGTTAGGGGGGTTGTTGGGTGTGTAGGGTGTTTGTGGATTTGGTGGGGTGTTGGGGAGGGGGTGGGTGTTGCAGTGTGTTGAGGGATGTTGCGGGGTGTTGGGGAGGGGTGGTGTTTGGGAGGGTGTTTTGGGGATGAGATGGGTTGTTGCGGGGTTTTGGGAAGGGGGTTGGGTGTTGTAGTGGCATTTCTCGCCTGTTAGTGATGCGACTTCGGCGGGGCATCTTTTACGCATCGGCGTAAATACGAGTTCGCTTGTTGTCTTAAAATCCATCTCAGGCCAGCAAGGATTCTATCCAGTGATGCTATGGTTTGGCTACTGTTTGGCTGCCATGGAAGAAGCGGTTGGTCCTCTTTGTCCAAGTACCTTTTACAAGATAAGCGTAAATGTGATCATGCGATCTACTGCTAAACCCCGCCCCTTCTGGATGTCGCATCTGTATACGTCCTGTAAAAGGTATTTTGATAAAAGTATAGCTCACGTCAAATGGTGGCAATCAATCCAACATCTAAAGGTGGCCCACGACCACCACACATCCAATTTTGTGTTGGCTATGTCTATTAAGGAAATAAGACCACAGATGATGCAAGTGAACTCTGTCATGTGAGTGCAACAAGGTTGTAAAGTGTAATAGCTGCCATTCTCAAATTCCATCAAATTTACTAGTCTTTGAATTAGTGGCTTCTTGAAATGGTTCGTCAAGTGGCATAGTTGGCCTGAAAACCATTTCACAGAGCCCCTGACTCAGGAAATGAGAAATTGGGTTATCCTATTTACATAGCAGCACACAGATGTTCACATGGCATCTATTGCACATACGACCCTGTTGCACACCATGACAAACTGACGAATGCTGTCAGACACATTTAACATGGACTATATCACATTAAAGCACCATTGTGTTATTTACAAGCATTTGGTTAAGCAGTTATTACCCCACCTTATGGATTGAACACACCTTTTGAATTATTAAAGATGTACATTACAAAGAGAATAAATGTCTTACCGGTTAAAAACTGCGTAGGAATAACATGATGTAAAAACAGAGTGTGGTGTTTTGTCATAATATATGTGGAATGTTATTGGACAGAAAATGTTTTTATTTAATTTATATATTTGTTTTTATATTATAGTTTTTGTTTTTCCCCAACCGAACTGCTGTGTGAGATGGCCAGGTGATTGTTTAAAGTAGTGACGTACTATTATCTGGCATTAATTGCTACACGTCCAATTCCCCTTTTGTCCGATGCCCGGTTCGTAATGATCAAATCATCATCTTATCACAACCCGTTAATGTCGATGTTCCTGCTCTGTGGCATATGTTATTTGTCATTGTTAAGCTATAAAATGATTGAATTGAAATAGAGGAGCTAATTGTACTTTGTATTCTCATTTCGTAATTGTTTATTCACTGGTGGACAAGTGTCAATCTCGCTGCCAATTAAGTGAATTCTCCGATCAATGGTGATTGTCTACATCATTGAATCCAAACTTAAAGACTCAAAATCATTGATCTTAGGCTGAAAACTCTCATGAATTGTTTCACATTGGTAACATGCTTCCTCTACTCCTCTCCGGACTATATGGAATGGCAAAAGTCACATGATTGGAAGTTCTGTTAGGGAACAACATACTAATAGACACTTTGGAATTGTAATAGAAGTGCTTGCACATCTTGCAAGCCTGAAGACTGAGTGCCAAGAGTCACTTAAAGCCAATGCCTGCAAACAAAGAATATCAGAAGCAGTGGCGGCGCAGACTCCTTTTCTGGGGGGGGGGCAAAGTGAAATATTGGGGGGGGGCAAAGTGAAATTCTGGGGGGCAAAATATGGAAATTTGTTTTTTAAAAATTGTAAACTTTTGGCCCAAAAATCGCTGATTTGGCCCCAAATGTCATCTGAATTTTTGCCCCAAATCCTTCATTTTTCTTTCGACCAAGGGTGGTGGGGGGGGGGCCATGGGGGTAGGGGGGGGGGGGTGGATTACCGCTGTGTTATTTGCCAACACTGGGGGGGGGGGGGCAAGAAAAAAATTGGGGGGGGGGGCAGGGGCAAATGCCCCCCTTGGCGCGCCACGGAGGCGAATCACCATTATGTTGGGGGGTGGCATTATCCATATCCAAAGTTTCAAAAAAAGATGTGCTTACTCAGCAAAGTTTTCAAAATGGTAGCTTGTAACCTCGAATGACTTCTGTTCTAAATGACTGAAATATCTTAGCAAGGGAACAAAAAGTGAATATCTGATGTATCTCTCCATTAAATAACCACTAATCCACGTTGTGTGTTATGTAATGCTCAATTGTATAATGCATTTGAAAGCCACTGAGTAATACTATTTAGAGATTAGTTGACACCTAAGGATTTGGTTGTCTCTTGCAGTGTTATTCAACATACACACCTGGATTATGGTGGTCTACAACTGGCCAACCTGTCGACCAACATATTTCGCACTGACGGCTAGCATATGTTAGAGACTCATGCCTCTGAAATTGTCAGAGGAAGTGTAAAAGTTTCCACGTTAACAACTCTCATGGGAAATTTCTCAATATCTCTCTTTGGAGTAGTCTTGAAGATAACGTCCATCAGCTCAAGATGTCATGGTTTTGATGATCCGCTTGATGGCTACAAAATGTTGGCCTTCCAGGAATTCAATTTCCCCTCCACAAGTTTTTGGTAATGGTCCCCCTTTCAGGACTAGAAAATCATTATGCTTCCCGAACAGCACAAGTTATGCTTGTCCCTTTGAGCAAAATGTCGTAGCAAAATTTAGGCCAATAAAACATTTGTGTGAGAAGACCACATGCATTTTGTTTAAAATTTGTCTTTTTTACACATTAGATACCATTTGTTCCAGATAGACGGACCCATCGTTCAACCAAGATTTCAGTCTATGAGTCGGCGAAAAAAATCCTGTGACGCAACTTGACTCGGGATGGGTGCAACAGAATTAACTTAGTCCTTACAAATAACTGTTTGCCTGGATACTCATTTTAGGATGACTTGTAGATATACAGGCCTAGGCTAATCCCGGGGGGGATGGGGGGTGATATATATCCTCCCCAATATTTTGCTGAGGGGGGATGGTCAATGACGATCATCCCTCCCCCCCCCCCCAATGTTGATACCCCATTCATGTGTTTTTTGACCCAAAAAACCTATATTTTACCATAATAGTTTAAAATGGAAATTTGAGCGCGCTTCGCGCGCATTTAACTTGTTTCTAATTACAATTATATTGAATGTATTTTAGCTTCTAAATGGGGAAAATTTTTTCGCAGCGGCTTTGGCGCGCACACGTGCTAGTAACAAATTTTTTTTAGCAACCCCATTTTCATTCCAGAAATTTTCAATCAACCCCATCCCCCCAATGTCAAAGAAATTTACGCCACTGATACAGGCTGTACTAGTGATGGCAGATGCAGTAATATATTCCATTCCTTGACTGTTGTTGGAAAGGATCCTTCCATGCTTTGACCCTCTAGGTGAAAACTTTATTGCTGGCTGTAGTACATCTAGTAGGCTTGGAACACATATAGTTGTCCTGTTTTAATTATGGCCAACCCTACATTCACCATTTTTGTAGAATATTGCAGTCTGACGATCTTCTTCTGAATTGTAATAGAAACCAAATTAGCTCAGTAATAAATAAGACGGGCGACTCTTCCCTGTTCCAGCTGTAATCCCTCTTGCGAAAACGGGGCGCCTACCGTTGGACACGCTCCATTGCATGTATGCATTTTTGTACGATGGCCCCTTGATGAGAAGGCGTTACTCTTGGTCTAACATGGTCCTGGTATGCAGTACACTACCTCTTCGTTACAATCGCCCAGATTTCTTTTGATACTCCCATATCTCTCTGAGTCTTCTTTACACAATGAAGCCACATCTTAATTGCTTATAGATGTAAGCTCACGCAGATATGGGTGAGAATCACCAGAAATCACGTTGTTGCCCACAAAAGGTGTAAATATGTTTGGTAGGTTTCCTGGTAGCAAAAAGAATGGTGGCCACTTGCTAGGGTTAAAAAATTCATGAGCTAGTTTGAAAATCTGGCCTAAGCTGCCATATTTCAAGTGTGCGGAGGTCTTGTAACACCCCTGCTTGCCTCTGGTCGTGTCGGAGATTGGGAACATACAGTAGGCAATTATCTGCGAACAGTCTACATGCGGAGTTGAGTTGGCTAGCAGTCATTGATGTAATAATAGAAACCACAGGGACTGTCCCCTGGTGAGCTCCAGAATCGATTGCAGCTAGGCTAGAATGTTTCTCAACTACCACCACAAACGCTGAATCGACCGCAACGAGTTTCTCAACCAATTTTCAAGAGTGAGAGAGAGAGAGACGGAGATACATATTGTAGTTACTTGACAACAATCTTGATGCGGAATGTTTAGTTAAAAGAGCTTGCAAAACCTAGAAACAAACATCACTACTTCTTGTTGTTGAGCATATTGGCAATTTCATGTTTCGGCAAGGACTGTGTTTTCTGTTGACTTTTTCCCTGAACCGATGCTATTGGTTCGTTGAGAAGTCGATTTTCTCTTGATGACCATACATACCTGTGGATATTGATGTAAATTATGATTCATACCAAAATAGAGAATAAATAACTTTGGATACTACTGTGCTCAAAGATCTTACACGTAACGACCGTGAGGGAGGGAATCCGGCCAGTAGTTTACATCCTCACCCCGATTGCCCTTTTTGAAGAGAGCGGTGACATTTCCTCTCTTCCACTGGTTTGGCACCTCCCCAGAATCAACAAAGTATGAATAAATCTCTTTAGATCGGAGCTAGTCACTGGCAATCATGCTTAAATCCACGTGGCACTCCTTGAGTACCTGCGCCTTAGATGGATTTAGACGCTCCATTGGCCCTCCACTCCCTCAGCAGAAATGATGAGATCAGGATGGTAAGATGTGGTTTAGATGTAGTTTCCATGTCCTTACACTAGTAACTGCTAGCCAGCTTTGCCCTTTTGTTACTGATCTTGTCCCCGCCATTTTCAAAACCGGATATATCCTGGTGTTCATTACGACGCAGTTCTTTATGTTGGATCAGAATGTGGGTTCTTTCTTCTTCAACGATGGTTCCCAGGTACTCAGTAAATGGTACTAGCCCGAGCGGACCGCAGAGGTTTTTTGGACCCTTCGCTCTCAGCAATAAGATATCCCATCGCCGTTTTTGTTACGACTACTCTTAGTTTTCTTGTCAATTTCCTTTCTTCTTTCCTCCACGTTGCTTGCGGAGAGTTGTATCTGGAGGATGGCATCTGGATACTTGAAAACATCTCACTATTGTTTAGAGAGACGAATTTCAGCAGCCAAGACTCCACACCACAATTAACAAATGGATTCAACTAAACATTTATAGCCACCGACGCACACTTCATACAGTTTGTGTCTGGTGGTCATAATGGCTCATTATGGTCATTTTTGCGGTAAGAATTCCAAAAAGTATAGTTTTAGTATATCTGCAACTTACAGTTTTGGCGTTGTAGCTAAAACAAAAACTCAATAAAAAGGGTAATTTAGGGTCAAATTTTAAGCAGTGCTCCGATTTGGATAAAAAAATCCGTGCAAATTATTGATGGAGTTTCATATGATTCAATAAGGAATAATTTGAAGTGTCTTAAAATGCTTCTTAACAAAGTAGGGGCCAACAAGGGCAAGCCGCCATTGAAATACAAGGACGCCGACCTCTGAGTCCCTACATTGGTAACAAGCATTTAGACGGTGGGAAATATTCCTTATTTTAATCCTGTAACTCCTATCTAAATTAGACTGATTTTCCCCAAAAACAAAAAAATGCTTTTGATACTCGTCTAATCATCTTGATCTCTGTAAGGGCCAAGCTTCAAAATGTAACCAATAGTTGCTGCCGCTCGCCGGTTCCGCTCTGTTCTTTTCGGTTGAAGCCAATTTCTTTTGTTCTAAAATGAAACAACGTTCACCGACAAAACCGCCAGTCAACCTGGGGTGAGGATTGAAGCCATTCATAACTGGAAAAAGGTAGCATACGAATAGCTGCTGTTGATATAAGAACATGTTCACATTTGTCTTGTTCAAATCATAAATGATAATTTAATATACAGTCGTTCAATGACAGACCACATAAAATCTGGCACAATTATTGCAGAACCTTTCTGGATCTAAATCTGTTACAATATGCAACTGGTAGCATTAGCAAGCATGCTTAATATGAATGGTGGTATTTTTAATTTGAAACCAAAGTTAGAGCAGAAAAACGAAACTCCCTGTGCCCCAAATATCTATAGGGTTCGCTTGCCAGTTTCTCTCTTACACCAACAAGGGGCGCCCCCCCACACAAACATTAAACCAAATGTCAACATCACTTACTAGATTCCAGTTGATAGTGGTAGTAGGTGGAGGTGTGAATTGAGGGAATCTAGTATATAAAAACTTTAGTCCGTGTTGTATTGGTTGTGGTATGATGGGCGCTATAGCCATGATAGTCAACCCTGGAGCGGTTTGGGTTCATCAAAGTCCCAAGTCAAAGTCAAGCATAAAACCAAAATTTTCAAATTAAAAAAAAAAAAACAAAAAAAAAAAAAAAAATTGTTGTTTTTTTTGAAAAAAAAAAAAAAGGAAAAAATAGAAATGTTCCAAGAAAAGCGCAAACTATTTCATTTCATATACATTCACTTTATTTTAGGTTCCCCAAACCACGGATTAAAAAACACAAAAAGCATACATAAAACGCAATACTTATTTCCATGTGGTCCTTGCGCATACAGTGGTAAAATACAAGCAGATACCATAAAGGATAAAGATTGCCCACTTATTACACATGAAGCATACATGTATACCGCATTTTGAAAGTTAGATTAAAATACATATAAAATATTGCACACACCAAAAAAGCAATAAAAGATTAAACTAGGACCAGCCCAGAAAATTTAACATTAATCTTAAATACACACCTTGTTCAGAATTCTTTTGAGTGAATCAGTTTAAATGGTTTTTGACTTCCTTTTTTTTAAATACATCAGAGCCACTGTTGATTCTGAACTTCGGAAGGCAGTTGATTCCACATATCAACAGCTTGAAGGCAAAAGTTTTTTTTGACCATTGAAGTACCCCTGCCGAATTGTTAGTGATGTGTGAAGGGCCATAGACCCTAACCCTCTGGTTAGAGTAGTAATTATGGGCACATCCCATGGCCGGAGCCAGGGGGTGCGGGGTGCGACGAACCCCCACCCCACCCCCACCCCCCCCCCCAAAGGGACAAAGGTCCGTTTTTTTTTTGCTGCAGAAGGTCCGCTTGCCCATGTTGTTGAAGGTCCGTATTGTAAAATTAAAGTTTTGTGTCTTGCCTTTCATGTGTGTAAGGGGGGGGTTGTGGTGCAATGTTATATGGATGAATAAGCATGAAGTAGGTGGTTGTGTTACTCCATTACATTACGCATGGCTGGTGTTATTATACTGGTTTTGAGAACGTTGCGACGATGTCATGTAACCTTCCCCCCTCCCCCAATTCCACCCTCCCCCCCACCCCCACCCACCTTCAGAATTTTTTTGGGGAGGACGACGGTGAAAAAAAATTGGGTCAACCGGCGAGCGCCCAGCGCGCCGAAAAAAAATTGGTTTCTCGGTACGCAAAAGGTCCGCTTCGTTTGGGACAAATCCGCACCCCCCCCCCCCCCTTAATTTTTTTACCCCCCCCCCCCCCCACATAAATTCCTGGGTACAGGCCTGGACATCCACGGCCTTTGTTACACTATCCCTAAGATAGGCTGGGCTTTTACCATTTAAAAAGACGAAAAACATGATTAATCATTAATTTGCGACTCTTAAGAAAACAGGAGGAAGCCAGTTAATACTGCAAAATTCACTCAGCACCAATATCCGACCTAGGGGACAAGTTTAAGATGTTCCTGATGATCTTGTTTTTGAAAACTTGGAAGTTTTGTTTGGTCTTGATTATTTAAAAAGTTGGATACCAATGGAAAAAAGTAACATAAATCGAAATGACTATTGGATATAAGAGCTGAAACTAACAACTTCTTGGTTTTGTGGTTGTTGTGTTACCAGATTTAAAAAAATACCAGACTTTGGTTCTACTGAGAACTTCAGTCTAATGTTGGCCTCATGATAACCTTTTACCAGTTATTTCACCACTTAATGATTGATCAAGATCCAGCCCAACGTATTGTGATTTTCAGTTTGGGAGTAATTATAGTCTCCATGACATTTGTTTTCAGGCTCTGATTGTTTCGCAAGTTTACGTCTCGGTCCATACAGGATAGACTCAGTTTTGCCCGAATGAAGGGACAATTTTTATCAATCAACCACTCGTAACCGCCGCAAGCGCTGAACTGAGTCGATCTTGAATGAGTGAAAATTCCCTATACGAAACATCAGAAGCCGAGTCATCAGCGTAAAGAACCAGTTTACAGTCAACAGCAGAAAACCTATCGTTGGGACATAGATAAGGAAACAGCAAAGGCCCCAAGAGTGAGCCTTGGGGCACACCACACGTGATTTCTCTAGGTATGACTGACAACCCATTTATGTTCAACATTCTGTCTTCTGCCAGTAAGATACGAGTCAAACCACTTGGTAGAATCTTCAGCCATACCAAGGCCCTCAATTGTAATCAAAAGAATTTTTGATCCACGGTGTCGAATGCTTTTGTAATCCAAACACAACCATGCCCGTGTAGGTACCCTTATCCAATTCCCGCCTATATAGTCAGATAATTTTAAATTAAATGGATTAAACAAGTATCAGTTTTGTTGAAAACCAAAATCCAAGGGAAATAGTTTCAGCCGAAAGCAGGTGAATTGAATGAAAGAAAAGGCTGACTTTATGAATAGTAAAGATAAAAGTTATGCATTGTAACACACAGGCGACTGAAGCCTTCTAAAATTGATTATTATGTTGTTGGTAGGCAATGTTTTTTAAAACCAATTCTGGGGTGGTAGACACACTATGCATCACATGTATAAAAGAAAAAGTATCTGAATTGGACGACACAAACGCCGTAACTTTATTTGTTAGGTTGGCAATTTTCTTTCCATCCGATCTTCATTTGTTCATTGCGAGGAAAGAAAAATCGAAGATTTTCTGGGTATTTCTGTCCCTATTTTGAGTAAGACGAAGTCCAAACTCCGCCCCCACCCATAAACTCCATCATTCAACTGCAAAATTCTACATCTATAATTCAGTGGCGAAACCGTCAGAACCAGGACTATTTTGATGCTTGCCATTTTCTTTGAAGCGGAGAGAAATTTTCGCAGCTCAAAAGCATCTGAAGTTGTTGGGAGTGTGGTCCTTGGTTTAAGACTGGTAGTATATTCTTATCGGTGAAAGATTTTCGTTAAATTTGGTTTAAATTTAACCCAATTACATCGTGATCCTACTTGCATAACAAATTATAGTCTATTTAATATCTTCTCAGTGTGTTCAATCCCATTACAGGAGAGCGTAAAATAAATACAAAGTATAGACCTCTGGAAGGCAACCGTTACTCTGCGTTCAACCGGTATAACCCTCACTTACGATCACTGGGTACCGATCTTCAGACGGTTGATGACTCACAGTCGTGTCTTACCCAGTAGACATGTATGTAAATATACAGTAGCCATGGTGTCCACGACTGAGGCATTTCGAGCACTTGTCTGTACTTTCCCAAATAGTCGAAGTGCTCAATCACTACGAGTAGTGGGGTGTAATATAACATCATAGTAAAGCAGTATTATTTACAGGTGACTATCTTTGGAATTAAGAGTGCTCAATCCCATTACAGGAGAGACGTAACAAATAAATTACAAAGTATAGACCTCTGGAAGGCAACCGTTACTCTGAGTTTCACGGTATACCCTCACTTACGAACACGGGGTAGCCGATCTTCAGACGGAGATGACTCACAGTCTGTCTTAACCAGTATACATGTATGTATATACATGCCATGGTGTCACGACTTGAGGCATTTCAGCACTTGTCTGTACTTTTCCAAAAGTCGAGAGTGCTCCCCAACCCACTACGAGTAGTGGGCGCGTAATATAACATCATAGAAAAAACATTATTAATTACAGGTGACTATCTTTGGAATTAAAGAGTGTCTCCAATCCCATTACAGGAGAGCGTAAATAATACTGTTTTACTATGATGTATATTACGCCCCCACTACTCCGAGTTGTTGAGCACTTCTCGACTATTTGGAAAAGTACAGACAAGTGCTTGAAATGCCTCAGTCGTGACACCATGGCATGTAATCATACTGTCTCCTGGTTAAGACACGACTGTGAGTCATCATCCGGCTGAAGATCGGTACCCAGTGATCATAATTGAGGGTATACCGTGAAACTCAGAGTATTAACGGTTGCCTTTCCAGAAGGTCTATACTTTGTCATTATTTTACCGCTCTCCTTTAATTGGATTGAGCACTCTTAATTCCAAGATCGTCACCTGTAAATAATACTGTTTAACTATGATGTTCTATATATATATATAATATATATATCATATAATCTATATATATAAATATATGTGTGGGGGTGTGTGTGTATGTGTGTGTGCGAGGTTTCTAATTCCCGCTGATTCTGAATCCGATGGGTGCTAGACGAGAAACCTTGAGCATGTTTTACAAAATCAAAATGTGCCGCCAAAGCAACGTATTGCATATTTAATGACCATAGTTCAGAATGGGCAGTTTTATCCTGAAGTAGAAAAAATATAATCATAGTTACTCATTGGTTAATGTTGCATCCATTCAATCTGGCTGTGTGCCAGTGCAAAACTTATTTCAGACCCATGTATTTGCGAATAGATTTGTATAATCAAAATTTTATGTCTTAAAAGCTGAAAAAACAAAATCTTGGTCCACGCGGGTGACATCACATGGGCGCCAATGGCTCCGCGATAGCATTTAAATAAAGGCCAAATTCCACTAACCAATATCGGAAGATGTCATTTTTTTGTTTTTTCGTCAGTTGGGGATGCGTTGTTGGAATGATTGATACCTAACGACTCAATCATGCTTTAATTTTTCTTACTGGCCTGTTTTGAGCCCTGCATCCTACTCAAAAATCATAACTGGATTGAAAAGTGAATTGTTTTCTGTCCTGCCATAAATGCCATTCATTACCATATTTGATGACCATTTGGATGTTATCTTACTATACCAATAGCTGAGATTACTTAATGATATTTTGTTTTTTTTTTTTTTTTTTTTTTTTTTTTTTTTTTAAACTGGTACGATTGGGTTATTGGGTTAGACACAGACATTACAACTCAATGCTAGATGCATTCATGAAATATCGCCATTTTAGTATTGTGAAAGCCATCTTGAACACTGTATTTATTATCTTATTCCTGAAAAAGAATTAAGTGGTCTTTAATAATTATCTTGACTCATAAAAGCCAAAGGATAAACACAAGGTTATCACTCTACGGCCAATAGTAGGTTAATATCAGACAGTTCGCTGATAATTGAATTTATTAATTACTGATTATTTTCATCGGTCTCAATGGATCTTTTGAACCTTGGAACAGGCGCAAAAATTACAACTCTTGAGTGAGTTTGAAGTATTTTGGCGGCCATTTTGAAAATATTGCGTTTTTACGAAAATGCTCAAAGTTTCTTATCTGGCATCCGTCAGATTCAGAATCAGCATCAAGCACTGGTGCAGGGAGCCACTTGTATTCTAAGGTGAATGATGCGTGAAGATGGACTTGCAAAATGGACCCTAAAGAAGTACTTAAAAAGGATTAAAAAACCCTAAACAAGTATTTTTGTCAGTTTTTGCTACCCTTAACAGGTATTTGTCAGTTTTTGCTACCCTAAACAAGTAAGCAATGTATTGTGTCGTAATATACCCTTTATTAGGCTTGCTTTTCTTTACTTTCAATAACAGACAAGGTCCCATGGTCCTTTATAGCTTGGCATATAAGCAAAATAATACCAAAATCAGAATGTTGATTACAACAACATCCCAGGCCATGTGGCTTTGCGAAAGGCGAAAGAATCAGATTTACGGTTTAATCCTACACTTAACAAAAGAATCATACTTCACAAATAGCTGAAAGCCGAAAAACTTTTGCATGTATATTGTGATACTTCATTAATCATTACTGCTTTAAAAATATGGTGTTAATAACCTCGATTTGACCTATTCAAATTGAATAATTCTATTTAAATTTGTTATTGTATAATAAAAATTAAACACGGTTAGCAACCTTCTGTCTTTGTGGGAATGGTAAATCACCACTGGCGACGTTGTTGACACCCACACGTTTATTCTCGTTGGACAACATTCGCCTTCCACAAAATACTTTCAACATTGCGTGTCTGTAGTGCTGGCAGCTCAGTACGTACAAATACGGATTTATTATAGAGTTTCAAGAGGATAAATGCTCGACCTATTGTTAATACAAGAGTTTCATGTTGTAATGAATTCAGTAAATCTAAATCATCAAAACTTCGTCCAGAAGATCATCCAAAGTCCAGACGCGATATGACAGTTGACAAATGAAGAAGATGATCCCATTTGCTACAAGCGTGCGAGTGACTTGAATGCGTACACGGTATGATTGTGGGTTTGCTGAACTAGTTGGTCGCTTACGTAAGGCTATAAGAATAATCCCTTCAATGTTGACGCGCAATTTAAAATCATTGTCAATATCAAAGATAACAGAGATACTAGACTTGCACATAGAACGGCCACTTCACTCACTGGTTCACAATCGTTGATCATATTGGGAAGATTTTGAAAATCTTCGGTGTCTGGCCATAACACGCAGTAATAAGTAAAATATGCGTATTGCGGGACGAGAGTCGTACATATTACTAAAGCGATCATCCAGGTTCCCACAAGCATCTTAATGGTTCGTTTAAACTACTCCACTTAAGTAATGCAACCGCTTTAACGTTCAACAGATATAAGAGTTATTAGCCCAAGAGACGCAAAATACCACCAGTAAATAGAAACCGACAATATTGCACATCCAAACGCTGAATTCGCTGGCCATTTAGCGCTAATCCGATCATTTGTATACATACTTATCGTATACACCCCATTCGAAACTATCAAGAATAAGATATCACAAACTGCTAGGCTAGCCAAATAGGCAGTTACAGTAGCTTTAACGAACCTCTTCCAAACGTAAACACACAAACAGGAAGGAAGATTGCCGCAATTACATAAAATGAAATATTGGTACAATTACAGTATGATAAACCTTCTGTAGTACTATACACCACTGAATGCCTGTCTTTGGGGTCCGTAGATTGCGGATGACAATCTCTGGTCTGCTACAAAACCCGGTTCTATTCCAAGGAAGTTCCATTGTCTGCATGCCTGTGAATTGATAATCTCTAATAATTTACAAACGGCACCTTTCCTGTATGAGTTGTGAGTTATATCGATACTACGTGTAAATAATCCTACACTTCGGTTGAATTTGATTTCTAGCATCTATTTTTGTTGTATTCTTTGAATTTGAAAGCTATCAAATTGATGGCGTCTTCACAAGTGCTCTGTTTTACACACCCACGGTACAGCCCAATTAATGGAACTATCATTTAGGAGGGACATTGTGAGGTGGTCTCCTATTCTTCATTCACCTCCCAATGCCTACATGCATTACCGAGAATGCTGACGTACGTTACGGCCAAGTACGTAGTAACAGCCCAATTCGTAGTAAAATTGTTATATATTTGGACCAAGATCATTAGTTTAGAAGAAAACTCGTAAAATGTATATTAGTCTACCCAATACGTAGCAATGAATTAATACAATGGAATTTTGAAGCTATTACCTTAATCGCTTTCCCTACCCTTGAACCAATTTGTGACCATTGTAACTCGACCTCTGACCAATTCAACCAAGTTATAATTACTTTTACCGAATTGATCATTGTTTGTTATCATCCATTTTCTCAGCTAAACGGGAGCACTGATATCAAAAGCACATTCCTACATAAAATAAACACATCCAAAAAAGTAACTCCTCACCCCTGAAATTTGTCAGTCAAGTTCAAACGATACAATACGTCGTATTATACATTATTGGATCTCATTGGAAGCAGTGTTTATTTCCGCGTATTTTGACATCTCATTTGTGGCGATTGACTTACTATTGTTGAAGTTATGCCCATTTGACCGAACCCACGCAGGATTTAAAAGTTGCAGTAAAACTTTAAAGATAAGGAGAATTAGTCATGTTGAGAAGAAGAGGATTGCATTGACTTCAATCTGTAAACAGTATGCTTGTCAATAAAAACCAGAAGCTATTTGTTTTCTGATATGATCTTGCAAATATATCAGGCAGGTGTCTGTAGAATAGGAACCTCTAAAACCAGATTGCAAATGATACAAAATATTATTGTTAACTAGGTACTCATTTAACTAAGACAGCCTTTTCCAAAGTCTTTGATGCCACTGAGAGGACACTGACAGGTCTGTAGTTTCCAACATGTAGTCTACTTTTCTTCTTTAAAAAGAGGTTTGACCTTTGCCAGTTTCATTTCGTTTGGTACCACACCTGAATTAATAGAAAGATTGACAATGAAAGTCATCGGACATTTTATGACATCTGCAGCATCCTCAAAAACGCGCTGGTATGCTATCTAGCTCCATCTAAGCCAGTACCTTTGTCGATGGCAAGATTCTTAACTTTTGCCGTTGCTCTGTGGATATTCCGGGCTACTGGTGCCGAGTATAAAACCATATTCTGCTGCAAAATGTCTAAACTCAATAGAATTAAACCGCTGTCCAGTATCCTATTGGACTGTATGTAGTGGGGATTCTGTGTGCAGCAAAATGACGTTTTAAGCGCTAAGTTGATGATAGCGTTTGGGTTCTTTGAGTGTGGTAGGGAATCTAGCTCGAAAAAATCTAATATAATAGCCTAACGTGCACAGGTAGTCTTTACTGTCCAACTTCAGAATCCACAACAACTGTCTCGGGTACGTTGGGATCGCATGGCATATTAGGTTTTTTTTTTCTGTTGAGAAGGCTGGAAACTGTTACAAAGGTCACATTTGCTGATATAATCCTTCAGATCAGCGGTCATATTGGACCAATAAACATAATAGCTCAAGCCCCAAGCCCTGCAGAGGATGCTTTGTACGCCAGAATGCGAGTAGCGTAGTTTTTGGCAAATGCGCGACCTTGCTTTCTGCGGTATAACAATTCTAGTGCCGTGGAACAGAATGTCATTCTCTACAGTTGGCTTTTGTTATCTGGCCAGCTCTGCAAAACACACTGCTTCACAAGTGCTTTCATCTTCTGCCATTGTTTTGGCAATGAGGTCATGACTGGGTTAAGATGGGAATCGGCAATATTTCTTTGCCGGGCTTATAGCAAAGTTCAACGACATATTGTCTTAATTGTTGCAGCAGTCGTTGTAGTCGTTTAGGGCATTCAGACAGGAGGTGTCTTAGCTATGGCTATTAGCGGCTTGTGATCAGTCCACGGACGTACTTTTCTACCATAGACGTATATGGTACGTTGCAAGCCAAAAAGTTCCTTCTCAATCTGTGAATAGCGCGTTTTCGGTGGTGTTATAGCGCGCGGCTAGCATACGTAACTGGCTGATCATATTGTAGAAGGGCAAATCCTAGACCATTGATTCCCAGATATATATCCTTGTCCTTTCGAGTCTAAAGCAGAGTCAAAGTATTTGAGGATGGGGACATTTGTTGTTAATTGCTTGATTTTGAGGAAAGCTTGCTCTTTCCCGCTTGTCCACTGCCATTAAACACCCATGTGAGTCACTGACTCACTGGCATCAGAAAGGTCAGGTAGGAATTTTGATAAATATTTGACTATTCCCATAAACCGTTACACTCCTCTAACATCAGTGATTTGATTTGATTTATTCGGACAATGCCCTGGATAGCCCAAGAAAGCCTCGATAGGAAGCTTATTTCCATTGGGGTCCATTTTTTACCGGGACGGAATTGGGACAGCCAGGGGTAATCACCCTACTCTTTTTCGACACTGACTGTGATGTGCATGCACAGGTATGACTCTCTGTACATGGGACTGACGGCTTAACGTCCCCTCCGAAGGACGGGGTATTATCATGGTTCATTTGCCCAAGTCCAATTGAACCATGGGGAGAGCGAATTCCAATTTCAATCAATAGCTCTTGTACAGATTAAATCCAGAATTTAGTAACCGATTAAATCCCTGCAAGTGGTCCCGCCGGGAGTTGAACCGGGGACCTTTAGAACCAAAGCTAATACCCTAACCAGTGGGCCACGCGCTCTCCCATTCTTATAAGGGGATCCTTATCTTCAACGGCTGCTACTTTGTTTGGGTCAGCTTTCAGCCCGGAACTGGTAAGAAGGTGATCGATGTAAGACACTTCTTGGGTCTTATACTCAAACTTAACTTGGTTGACTTTGGTGTTATTTATTAAGAACCTGTCGCATATTCTTGTCATTATCCTGTGATGCTTGTTCAACAGTATCACCGCGACCTGTGATCAATATATCATCAGCGATAGTGGGAATGCCTTCTTTTGGCCTATATAGTTCTTCTAAACGCTGATCAAGTCGAGACTACAATAGCTCTGGTGAGGGCGCTAGACCAAAAGGGAGTGAGAGGGCCATTTTACTCAATACAACCATCAGCCAACAAGTATTCATACATAATAAGGTAATGGCATAAATCGTCGTCGATTCCACACCACGCTCACTAATTCCATTATATTAGTTACAATTTACAAGCTACAATCTACTTATGATTATTGTGCAAATGCAAAAAAAAATGCATGACATATTGATTTAACGGTGGTGATCAGGGCATTACAAATTGGAGATTTCATTTAAAGCATTTTCAGAATTCACTATATGAGCTCAGATTTGCACATTGTACAAACACAGTTCAAGGCCACCTGTTTTTTTTTTATTTATTTATGTTTAGTTTCAG
This sequence comes from Ophioderma brevispina, assembly GCA_023653785.1. Taxonomy (NCBI): domain Eukaryota; kingdom Metazoa; phylum Echinodermata; class Ophiuroidea; order Amphilepidida; family Ophiodermatidae; genus Ophioderma; species Ophioderma brevispina. The sequence goes on from JAMKCH010033538.1 coordinate 61,297, forward strand.
TTGAATGCACAGCACTCTTAGAAACAGAATATCCATATCCGAACTAACTACACTCTCACATTACTTAGATATAAGTTCCGGCTTGCCAGTTGATGTCACAAAACTTTAAAGACACTATCAGTGATCAACCCGAAAGAGTGAACGTTTTTGAAATTTGCAGGAATAGCTTAAAAGTGAAGGATAAGGCTGTAGGACTATCATAAGATATAGTTTCCAACTGAAATATTGACAGAAACGAAAGAGAACAGCGGTGTTCAAAGATATGAATCTCCATTCAATTATGTGTTCTAGTAAGTGTCCGTACGGACAGTAATGACTAAAATATTTGATTTTGTCGTTATTAGGTTGCATTTGGTCCTATCACTTGCAGGTATACATGTATTAGGAAACCCATACTTGTTACAAAAAGGCAAAAATCTGATTTTTGATGATTTTTTAGATTTTCTGATTTAGCAAATCACTGATAGTGCCTTTAACAATAGTACTACGCAAGCGTGCTGAAAAATGAGCGTGTGGGCAGGCATTTGCAACTTCATAGAAATAGTCGGACCAGAATTTTAGAAAGTCACGTCAATATTGTGCTATACCATTGGAAACCCCACTTCCGTGTTTACGCTTCAACACGCGTTGACTTCAGGAAAAACTGTCAAATACTTCGGCGGGCACTGTAATAGTCTTGTAATAGCTAGCTTTTGGTGTAGAATTTGGTGGAGAAATGTATACCAAATAAACACAGACTTTTAAAGTAAGTATTATATTAAACATTGTCATTATAATATTTAAAGTTATAGAACTTCAGCTTACAACCGCTTGTACATGTACGTGGATAATATAATAAGAATAGTAATAATGGCAGTATGAGGAAGTGGTCTAAAATAAATTCTCTGTGCATGGTTGAGCTTTATGAGCATGTCTTGTCTGGAGCTATGCATGTTAGAGGTCTGTTCTGCGAAAGTGATATTGATGGTGTGATGGTATAGTTCGTGTACAGTGTGTTTATGTGTGCATTCGTGTGGGTGTATGCGTACGTATATCGTGCGTGTTTTGTGCTGCGTCAGTTGGATACTTTGGATGTACAAATCACCACAAAAAGTTTGGAATATTTTTAAAAATCATAAATTTCTGACGTTATTTGGAAATTAGTTGTATTGTATTGTATTCCATTGCAAAGTGTGTTTATTCTGCTTTATAATGTTACCTCACCTGTAACCCTAGCCAGTGTTAGAGCTGAGATATTGTTTTAGAAGGTGGTGGGGTCAGGAATGAAATGTGCCAACTCTGCATGGGCTCAACAGCACATTGCACTGTGGTACCTCAGTAGGCTTATGACATGAACAGAAAAGACAGTTTGGTTATGATCATAACAAGCACGAGAATTTAAACTTAACCTAATAGCTAGCTGAAGCCCCATATATGCAGCTACTGCAGCCTGACATCCTGATGCTGCTTACAAGTGTCCTCGCTCTGCCCTGGGGTATGACGTCCCATTCCATATCACTATCTGATGCAGTTGTGTCGAAGTCGTCGCACTTGTCACCCTTTTTGAGGCAGCGCGACCTAACTGATCCCATGTTCGATGGGATTACGATCAGGGCTAACCACCGCATTCGCATTCTACTCCGCGAGTTTCAAGAAATTCCTCAATTATACCTGCTCTGTGTGGAGGAGCATTATTGTCTTGCAGGATGACATTGGATCCAAGAATCGAAATCCTAGTCCAAATCATGACGCTTCCACCGTAGTATGCTGTGACTCTCTCAATACAGCAATTTGAAAATCGTTCTTCTCGCATCTAATGTCTTTGCACGTGAGCTGCTGTAATATTCTTCTGTTCCACAGAGCATTCAGGCTTAAGTACCTGTCATCAGGTACTGTCATGTTACGGAGTGGTCTTCTCTGGATGCCCACTTCTTGGCCTGTCTTTTACATCACGAAATTTCAATATCAGTTTCGAAATCATACTCTGGCTAACACCAAAGTTTGGCTGTCATCAATTTCTCTCGTATCTGTATTTCTTCATGGCAGTAATTCACAAGAGGTTTAAGTAAGTAAGTTTTAAGTATAGAATAAAATAATGAGACTTATAGAGCGACTTTTACAAAGTAGGCAAGGCGCTGACAGAAAGGAAAAAAAGGCAAGAAACACTAGGAAAGAGCTAGGAAAAATATTTGACTTAAGAAAACTTTTAAAGGCAGATAAACTATCAAGACCACAGATGTTAGTAGGTAGCCTCATTCCAAAGGCTAGGCCCAGCAATAGGGCATATATCAACACAACACAAAAAATAAATACCCTTCTAAACAATCGCTCCGAATTTCTTATGTAGGAAGTTTATCAAATTCATAACCAGGTAATAATATTTCTATGGTTGTTAGTTAACTGTTGTGTGAAAATTAGAGGCATCAGTTACTTCACGGCTGACTGAGCACAGAATAATGACAAAAAGAGGCATTTTCAAAAGTCACAAAGTGATATCAGTATTTGAGTTGATTGACAAACAGTTAACTGAAATGTTGAGTACGTTTATCAACGTCATAACTAGGTAATAATATTTCTATGGTTGTCAGTTAACTGTTGTGTGAAAATTAGAGGCATCACTTACTTCACGGCTGACTGAGCACAGATTAATGACAACAATTTTGGAATTATAGGGCCAAGTTAGAGGATTGCATTTATTTTGGGACACGCTGAAGCTTAGCATATTCAAACTTTGCACTATTCAACCTAACGCGTAACGTTTTGATTTAACACTTTTAAATTTGCACTTCATTTTAGTTCTGGGTTTGTCAACTTTTTAGTACATTTTTAAAGTTTGCTTCTGAGCTACTTTTGTGTTTTGGCCAACTTTACACCTTCCCTTTTTGTAAATAAAGTGGTTGTAAGCTGTTGTAGTGTTGTGAAGAAAGCAAACCCATTCCAGAATTGGAGGATATATGGCTTGGGCTGACCTTGAAATGTGACCTTTTACTTCATTTACATATGAAGGTTCCCATATTGCATCTCAAATTTGGACGTTACAAATGGATTTAACGTTTTTGACTAGCACCAAAACTTACGTAATTTTAACATCCAGACAGGGGCATGCAGAGAGGTTCAATAAGTGATTGGTTGGTGTCTTCATGAAAATTCGTTCAGGCGACTCAAAAACTAAATTTCTCCTGACGAAATTAGTTCATTAATTTCTACATTCATATTTTTCGTTTTCTCCTTCTGATCTTTTCATATCTAGAAGTTGCAAGCATCATCATGGATAACGACAATTCTGAAAGGAGGCATCGTAAAAGCTCAGATATCTCGGATGTCATAGCAAAACACTTTGACTGCCCAATTTGCTTTAATAAGTACAATAGTGACAACCCTGCTAAAGCGTTGCCATGCCAACATATATTCTGTTTAACTTGTGTGGACAAAATGGCAAAACGAGGACGAATTGAGTGTCCTCAATGTAAGGTCTTCCATATCATACCGAAAGAAGGTACTAAAAATTTCAAGACGTGTTATGTGTTGATGCAGCTGATTGAAAATGTCGAAGAAGTGAAAGAGCGAAAGAAGGAAGATGGCCGATTAAGAGTGGATGCACAAGATGAAACAGAAGCTGACAACTGTAGAGCAGAGAACGTTCTTTGTAACTTAGCGATACATCACGGTGAACTCCTACACAACAAAGTTAAGGAAATTGGGAATCAAATAGAGGGTGTTTATGGAAATGCAATTCAAATCGTTCAAGAATCATGCGACCAAGCAAAAAAGGATGCCATATCTGACTTAGATTCTTTAGTGGAGCGTCTTGAGCAAATAAAAAACGCAGTATATCAAGAGGCGGAAAAAAGAGCTGCTTCAGAAACGCAACGAATTGAGGCGTTGAAATCAGAGGTAAATGGAGCCATCACTGCTATATCAAGCGATTGCGAAAGAAAGTTAGCCCAATTGCGGCAGTCAAGGCAAATGCCGGAGAAGAGTGGCAACATTATCAAGATGAAATGAACACGCTCACCCAAAGTTTGACTGATATCGCTAAGAAATACAACACACTCTCATACAAATTAGTCATTGTGCGGGAGAGTGATTTGACCGCTGTAGTGAACAGTTTAGACAAAGTTGGAGAGATTCATGAAACAGAACAGGTTGTACCGATAGATATCAAAGTAGGAGATGGAGTAGTTACTTTGCCTGATTTGAGGAAACCAAGCTTTAAAATAGTATCAAGAGACAGATCATCGTCAACACCTCAAAACAAGAAAACACAGGCATCTCGCGGCAAACGTAACCGCAACAAAGAACGAGAACATGTTCTAGTAAAGGCGTTTTCTGAAGATACACCACTTCTACTTCAAGGAACGCCAAGAATCGTATTACCATCTAGCACGACGGTAGCAAATGAAAATACTTCTGGTGCCAGACCAAAACAACCGACTAAACCTCCACCCTTGTCTCCGAAGCCGATATTAAATTCATCAAGCAACTACAACAATATTAACAAATTTAGTTTTTCCTCTTGTTCTGCTTCGAGAACACCACCGCCTCTTCCAGTGAGGAAACATCAGCAGCTAGCTGCAGTACACGAGCAACCCGAACCTATCGCGAAGGTTAATCCAAAGATGTCTCCATGTAAAATCTTAACGGCCGATGATATTAACCCTTTGTATCCTTTTGGACTTGATATTGCACGCGGCGAAGGCAAAGTAGCCGTAGCTTCTGAAACCGGAATCAGGATACTTGAAGAAAACGGAAATGAAGTGACGCCAAGAAAGCACTTAAGAGCCCAGAAATTCCGCGCCCATACCGATGTGTGTTGCCTCCCGGACAGAGCCATTCTAGCAACTTCTGATAACGAGAATGACATTTTAAGGTACGATCAAGTAGGAATTTGCCGAGGTGCATGGACAATAACAGACATGGGACAAAGACTAAAAAATCCTGTGAGATCATTTGGCATTACATGTGATCGCAAAGGTAATTATGTGTATGTAAGCGATCGCGGGAATAACTGCATCTTAGTCTGCAGTCTAGATGGGATACTGCGTAAAGTTATTGGGCAAAAGGGTCATTCGACAGAACATTTGCAAGACCCTTTGTATTTATCATTGAATCAACCTCCAGAAACAGTCGTTTACGTTGCTGATTTAGGCAAAATGGCAATTATGACGTACACGGTGGATGGTGATTTAATTCGAAGTTTTTCGAGTCAAAGCGCAGAGCTCGGCGCCAGTAGTCGCACAGTAGCACTGAGTCGACCAATAGGTGTAACAGTAACACCTGAGGGCTACTTAGCCGTGACAGACAGTGACGACCACAGTGTTGTGGTGATTGATTCTATCAATGGCACCCTCATAAAACGCTTTGGACAATACGGTTCTGCCCCTGGGGAATTTGATACACCAAAAGGAATAACATTCGCTGATGACAAACTTGCAGTCTGTGATTTCGAAAATAACAGGATACAAATGTTTACATGGGCATAGCGAATATGTCCATGTCCTTGGGAGGGCGAGTTGGTGTAGCGGTCGAGTCGCTCACCTTTCACCAATGCGGCCCGGGTGCGATTCCCGGTTGAGCCAATGTTGTATGTGAATTTGGTTGCCGATCATTACTTGTCCTCGCAGGGTTTCTCCGAGCACTTCGGTTTCCTCCTGCATCTAAATCCGGACTTCTTCTCATAAACCTTTCCGCGCTGTTCTGGAGGCGTTCCTTGAATTTAATGCATACAGTAATATTGGTTTCTGCCGGGCAAATGCCGAATGTTAGAAAATAAATATTTCACTATATTTTTGTATACTACACTGTTGCTCATAAAGTTGGACTACTTTTTCCAGACCCAATCTTAAAACGTATTCATATTAGAGTAGTTGAATGGTTACATAAACCACTAGAGCATTATTTTCGAGTGGTTTTTCTTTGTTTTCGCGTAAAATTATATTCGCGAATTTGAATATGCATGCGTGCATTATGACCGGATTTGAATATGCATGCGTGCATTATCAGGGGGTGCATCATCAGGCGTGCATTATTAAACAATAGAATTTAATAATGCACGCCAGCACGCATGCTTTTACTTCCCCCTCAAGTGAAAGCGCTTGAACAGTTCACTTGCCATGGTAATGCAATAATACCAAGGCAAGAACGTTCATTACCACAACCTCCCAGGTTATGTGGCTTTACGAACGGGGAAAGAATCAGATTGACACTCACTACAGAGTATATACCTTATAATAGAAATCTTATTTCTATGGTGTTAAAAAACAAGCAACTCTAACGGCAATAGGTCCTACAATTATCAATATTTCTAGTTATAATTTTTTTTAAAGTAATCCAAAATATGTCAGAAAGAGAGTTATTAATATTGTATTTATGTTTTGATGGTGCATAAAATAATGCTTATGTGGTTTATGACAGATAAGGCATTAGTGGAGTGCAATTCGGGGATATAATTGCATGCTTGGAGGCATTAATAAAATAATATATGGATAAACGGGGCCACTGTGAGCACTCGCGCTAAAGCGCTCGTGCTCACAGTGGCCCCGTTAATGCATATGTTAATTTATTAATGCATCCAAGCATGCAATTATATCCCCGAATTCCACTCCACTAATGCCTTATCCTATACATAATGAGTCCCCACTAACCAGGTGAAGTGAATCCATGCATATTAAATTTTGAATTACGTAACAGTGCCTTTTTGGGAGCTATAAAATGTCAGACGTCTGTTGTTTGATCCTTTTCCCTGCTCCAAACCGGTGTGCAAGAAGCCCATTTTTTCATTAACAATGGTTTGGCTCCGCTTTGTTTTTAGCTTATTGATTTGCTCTCTGTGTTTGGTTTTACATGTTTAAAATATGGCAATGACGTGATTGACCACTTTCCTTATATCAGGTAAATGCAATGTGTGCCATAAAACACTAAACCTTGATTGTTCCCACCATTTTGCATTTTTTAAGCAAACTATATCTCCACATATGAGATATCGTAGGAAAGCTTATATTATCAGCTTTAATATGCTGCAAAGATCACTCATATCGGTTAGGTATAGCCCGAGTTACTTTCAGAATCAGGCAGTCCGTTTTATGTTCTGTCGACGGATTCCCATTTAAATGCACGCCTGTCGTTGAAACAAATCACTACGCAATATTCATAAAACTAAAAAAGTCTTCTTTGAAATATTCCCCATAAAATCCATATAATATATACCCACAAAACATTTTGTTACTTTGAAATGAGATAACACTTATTTTACAACAAGTTGTGTTTTGTGTTAGGTTGGTAGTGTGAGGGCTAAATGCAATCAATGTAATAATTGTATAAATTGAACTGCAACAGTTTCAATTGCTGTAAATCTTTGTATCATAAAAGATGTATTTATTACAATGTAAATGACGACAATTGACTCTATACTACATGTTCTAGTAATGTTTTTCCTTGTAATCATATTCTTCGTGATGGTAAATTTCTTTTACTATACGATACTTCAAGAATTTCATGATTATAATAAGTTGTCGGATCTTAAGTTCAACCCTTTTTTATTTGAAATTGGTATAAATGATCTGTCTCATGACTATTTTCAAAAGTTTGGTCTAACACTTGCTCTTGACCCTGCGTCTTATTGCCCTCTCTGAGATCTGGTAAGGATGACCTCATCAATATTATTGGTATAGCTAATTGAAAATTGATCAGTATTCCTCGTCAATTTAGGAGAAGGCACTGTTTTATATGTTTATTATTCCTTATTATCTAAAGTTAGACTCGATTTAAATTGAATTCAAACCGATCATCATGATTTTTGTTCACTCTGAATCAGTTCTTTTTGAAACAATTTTTCCTCAATCTAAAAACATTGTTGGCAATGTGTATCGCGCCCATCGCACTGATGATGGTTCTTTCAAGACTGATTGCTTCAAATGTTTGGATCATAGTTGTGTTACGTTTCTACGATTTCAACTAGACATTCTTCATTATGAACCCGATTTGTTAATAATTTTTATTCGCATGATATGTTTCATGTCATAGATCGTATTGTGAGTAAGGTATTCCACAGAAACCTTGGATCACCAAGGCAATCCTCAAGTCTATTGGCAGAAAGGATAAACTCCATTGCGTGTATAGATCTGCACCAGCTGTTTCAAACAAGCAGGCCTTATAGATGGTCAGCCAAATGATCAAAAAATGAGTTTTTGATGGCGTAGTTTTACAAAATATTTCGCACTAACATATTTTTACAAATCGGAGATCAATAGAGGTCAATGGAATTGACCTTGTTTGTCATTTATCTTGATAATCAAATACAAAAGAGAGTACCAACTACTTTGCCTGCAATCCCTGTTGAAAGGTTAACAATTTGAGACCATTTTGAAAGAAATCGGTGCAATATTAAAGATTTAACCTTTGGTGATGACCTTTGACATTCGACTATTTTTGTCTTATAACTCCGTAACCATACGTTGCAGGTAGTACAAACTATATCTTTTTAATCCTTGTTACAAGACGAACACGTTAGTTAACCTTTTACAGCAATCCAGGAATTTTTCCATTTCCATTACTATGAATTTTCCCCTTCCTGAATTTCGCCAAACTTTCACGAGGGGCACCCCGCTAAATGTGTTCATTAACCTTCAATGAAGAAAAACTACACTGAGAAATTATGCTCTGCTCTCCACGGTCATGGAATTGCTCCAAATGACCCAACTATTATTGTTTCACACGCCAACCTTTACGGTTGTTAAACAGGAATTAAACAATATCTGTTTGGTTTAAAGCCAATAAGTTGTCGTTAAACACAGAGTAGGCAAGACAATTATATTTATTTCTCAAAATAGACATAGCAAGCGTGTGTACAATGATTTGAACATTTATATTGATGCACTGTTAAAAATGTTCTTAAAAAACGTTGTTTTAACTGTTAGACTGGTTCCATTTCTCAAAAAAGTGCTTCCTACAACATGACGAAGGCATTTTTTAATAAAAGCAATTGGGTTAGTGTTTTAGATGAAAATTTTATGCTAATTCCAAATTTTCTGGTCCCCAAGCTGAATTTTGTGAGGAAATGTGCCTAATTAGCATAAATTCAAAATGGTCGCCATTTTAACGTTTTTTGTACATAACTCAAGATTTAAGGCTTGTAATGACTTCATTCTTGTGTCTATACATATGTTTTCAGGGTCAATGCATTATTAAATTAGATCATTAGTTATGGTCATGCGCCATGAGTTGGGTATACAAAATGAGGGTGGCGTTACATTTTCACAAATATTTTTTAACATTTTTATTGTATCATAAGAACCAAGGTAGGTATTCAGCTTATTTATATTTCATTTTAAAGGGAATTTATCTAGCTTAAAATGGTAGCAGATTCAATTTTGTGCTATTTTTACTTTTTGAGTTGTCGTAATTTGAGTCAGTCGGGGTCAAAGAGGGTGGTGCCTACGAATGAGGTGCCTACGGATGAGGCATGTGTTAAAGTATAGGGATTTTTGATATTCGAGGCTTTTGCATTTATTTTGTTTTATATCTTTGTAACCCTGCCATGTATTAAGATAAATAACATCTCATTCTGTTTGTTATTTATGTGGCATTCATTTTGACTCGTACAACAGTTTAAGCTACGATGATAATTGAAGGTAACAAATTAGACTGCCACAAAATGTTGTACTTTTTACATCAAAATTTCACTTTTCCACCCTATATGACACTTGTGGCACCCTGTATATGCACATACAAGTTGCATATTTTCTTCCTTACATTTGTAGCTTTACAACAATATATAGTTTTATAGGTATCTCAAAACAATTGATGACTTACTCTCATTTAAGTGTGAGTGAAAACGTGTAATATTTGGTAGTTTCAAGCGTGTAACACATTTTGCTCCCAACTCATGGCGCATGACCTTATAGCATTAGGTCATGTTGACAGTTAATTTGCATAAAAATTCAAAATGGCTGCCATTTTAAATTTATGCAAATTAATTTTCAATATATGGCATAATACCTTAACTGATAATCTAGTTGTGTTCTCTGACCCTGAAAACATATGTATAGACACAAGAGTTATGTACAAAAAATGTTAAAATGGCGGCCATTTTGAATTTATGCAAATTAGGCACACTTCCCCTAAAATTAGCTTTGGGGACCGGAAGATTTGGAATCAGCATAAAATTTGCATATACAAAAACTATTTCAATTGCTTTTACTAAAAAATGCCTTCGACTAGTTTCTTTTTGAGAAATGGAACCAGTCTATGTCTGCCGGGACTCGAAACGTGCAAATAACTGTAAAAAGGGAACCGAAGCGGGTAAATAACTGTAAAAATACGTTGCTTTAACTGTTGTGAGTCCCAGCTGCCAGTCAAAATTACGTTGTTTTTACTGAACATTTTCCCTCTTATGGGTCTCCCACCATGGATTTCTTTTTTATCATACTTTGTATGTTGTTTGTTTTGTTTGGTGATTTATATTAAACGCAAGTTATATGTACCAATGTGTAGCTTATTTAATTTCCTAGAACTGATTAACAAATTTTCTCCTCAATGCTTGTCATTGGAGAAGCGTGAAAGATGCCATTTTCTTTATATTGTATATAATGGTTGACGAAATGACCATATGAAGCTAAAATAATGAGTTATGAGTTAATCAATTTAAATAATGTGTTATATTTTATTGTCTTTTGTTTTAACAAAATAATGCACGATTTAGCACTAAACGATTCGACAACTTTCCCGAAACAACTCTTGTTGTTTGCTCTAAGCTTATTGTGCCACTTTAATGAGGGTATCAGCTAATTTTCAAAAATGAATTAAAAAAAATAACTTATATAAATTTTTGAATTATTTCGCTAAAATGTCAGTAGTCTCTAATTAAGGGCATTTTCCAAAGATTCCTGTTATTTAGGGCTTTAGTTATGTTTTGCTAAATGTAATGCAGTATCTTATTGTTTTATTTTCAAATGTAAAACTGCCAATTGCCAAGTTTGTTAATGGGGCAGATGCACTTGGTGCTCTTTACATTTACTAACTTTATGTGGATGTTACTCTTTTTAGAACTTGGTGATGGCTTTTTACGTCTTTTGGTAGAAAGAGAAATCAGAAACATTCCATTGGATTTGGAGTGGTTCCATAAGATTTCAACTGGTTTGACTTGATAGAAATATGTTATGCTAGATTTTAAAACACAGTTGAAGTTAAAAATCTAGTTAAAACGTCTTCTGCACTCCCATCGGTGCATTGGGGTCCACTTGGAAATTAGGAAGGTTCGGAAATTGAAAGAAAACGCCGATCTCTTTCAGACGAATGCGTTTTAAACTTTTGTTTGTTTTCTAGTATGAAACAAAGATTTTATTACTAATGATTTGGCTACAGAAATGGCTTATAAAAGGGAATTAAAGGTAATTTGTTTTCAATTTTATTTCAATATAAAACATAAAATGAATTTCGTATTTGTTTAAATTCAAAATGAGAAATTTAACAATTTTTATACCAGAAGAGTAATTCTCACTTTAATCCTTTGAGATATGTACATTTTTGGATGGAAAGCTTTACATCAGTGCAAAAGTCCAAAATTTCAATTTGTAGGTTCACCTGATATGTGGAATCTCTTGTTGGACCTTAAATAAATGGTTCATATTTTCTCTTTTGCTTCTTTGACACGTTCAGACCATACATGTAACACAATATATTTGATTATTATAATTTCTTGTCGTAATATTTACAGCAGCAAGCCACAAGACATTTAATTAAGAAATATGTTCATGTAAGTCACATTTCAGCAACGACCATCGTCATAAATGCCTCTAAATAAAGTAATTAAGTAAACAAAACAAGCTAAAAGCATTTCTTGGGTATATCTTCATCCTGAAGAAGCTATGCATCCATAGCGAAAGCTTGGTCATTCTAGCTGTTTACCAAGCTATTTTGTATACGTTATTTTCATTGGTTTACATCAGTTTTCTGATCCAGCTACTCACTCACTCGCTCGCTCACTCACTCACTCACTCACTCACTCACTCACTCACTCACTCACTCACTCACTCACTCACTCACTCACTCACTCACTCACTCACTCACTCGACAAACGGCAGCCCCTAACATACCCATCCTTCAAGAAGACTTGTTACCAATGATCCATTCTGCAGCTACGTCCCCTCCATCCTTCAAGAAGACCTGCTACCATATACCATGTACCCAAAACGTACGCGTGAAGTACCAGAAATCATTTCATTTAAATCGAGTTTGGCCAAAATCGACCTCTAAAACTTAATTACCAGCGAGCTGGGTATTACATTACGATCCAGTTGGTCCATAATAAGACAATGTACAGTGTGAGTCAATACAAACCCTACATTCAGGAAAGATTTTTTCTTCAAAGGTTAAACATTATTTTTGCTTGAATGTTTGCTTTGGTTGTTTACGAATTACAGGGATAAACAGGCTATCAGAAGATTTTTATTTGGTGTCTTTCGGACTTTGGGTTCAGAAACTATGTCAATTTTGCGGAGATACCTTCTGTTTGGCCGATTTTAGCCATACAATGCATTAGACTTACACCGACGTATACCATACCATATTATAGCAAAGGCAATTCACACATGAAATTTCAGATGGTATCGATTTTTCTCGACAAAAACATACCAGTTTGATTAAAACGGTCTATTGTGTAACATAATTATAAGTAAAATATCTTCAAGCAATTAAATTACCATTGTTCAATCATAAAGAGTCAGTTATTGAAAATCACTCCATATCAATGTCTCAGTTCATGAACATAATGAGACTGCTCAGAGGTTTTTGTTTTACCTCTCTAAGGTAATTACTTTGCACAAATACAGTATACTCAGCGTCCATTAATTGCGAGAAGAACTAAAGCTGAAGTTCTCTGTAAATAAATTGGAATTAAAACTTATAAATTCAATATCGCACTGTTTTTTCAAGCGGAATACAAAACATATGGTTTCACTTTAGCTCCCAAGTTTCGTTGTAGGTTAAAACCATGAAATCTTGCTGAACCGAAGTAAAATGTGGTCTTACACCAGCTATCTGGACTTTCTTATTTGAGAAATTAAAATTTTTCACTTAGCCTTTTCTTTTGTAATCTCCGGGATATTATTTTTATAATCCTTCAATTATTCTCCCACCTTCTATTACAATAATTTGGTGTTAAATGTTCTTACTCTTGCTGAAGATCACGTTACTCTATGTAAATGATGCATCTTTGTTTGGCTCAAAATCGGCCAGACAGGATTTTTAAGTCTCTCAGTAAAATAGGCATAACTTCTTTCTCCAAAGTCCAAATGACACCAAATAAACGTTTTCTGAAAGCCTGTTTATCCCTCTTTATAACCAAAACAAACATTTGAGCAAAAATCATTCTTAACTATTTTAATTATTCTTTAATCTGAATGTAGGTTTTTTTTTTTACTCACACTGTATAATGTATTTCAACAGCTTACACGGTATTTGCGTCATTGGTAGTTGGCTGGGTTTGTCTTCTCATAATTTTTTTACGTCCCTAGAGGAAAATGACTACCAATCTAACCATAACCGCAAAAAGATGGTAGCGATATTTGTCTTGTTAGATCTAGGAGCAAATTCCCACTAAACACAAGGCATGGGTTTGCTCCGTGATTTTTGAAAAGTGGCAAAAATGGCCATTTAGGGATTTAAGGGATATAAAAATGATGTTAGTTTTGTGCCAATCCTGTTATAGCGCTGTTGTAAAGCCTTTTCTTTTACGAATTGAGAGTCGGATTGATTAATCCACCCACGGTAACTTGTACCCAGTTGAGCCCATCTTATGGAATATGCAGATCGACCGCAGGTTACAGGACACCATGGAACTCTTGCCACAAGTGATCAATGTCCACGGAGGTAATACAGCTACCAGTCAATTTCGTTGATTTGAGATGAGTTCTGTACGACGAGAATATTTACTTTCCTATGAAAGAAACATTCTCCTTCTGGGAGGTATGGTAATCTCAGGAGAAACTTTTGCATTAACCACATGCACATCATAGTCGCTTATACCTGCAATGACTATAGGTAATGAAACACAGATCCAGAATACTGTCCTCCCTGGTTTGTTTTGACAATAATTGAGGTCAATCTCTAACATGCTCCCTGGATGCTTGGGTAGATAAAGTGCATAAATCACGAAATGAACGCAAAACTAAAGTAAATAAGCAAAAAAAAAGCAAGCAAGAAATCCTGTAATTTTGTAGAGCAAAACAAATCTACGTCCTTCACTGACGCCCTCCCTCAATTGAACTGAGAGTTATTCCCACTTGATCCAATTCTTACTTAGTGTAATCGTACTTGGTTCACTCTCTTTGGTCCAGCCTAACCTGAAAAAAGAAAAGCATCAAGCTAATATTTCTTTAGGAAAAGCGCTAAAAATGTGTGAGAAATAACGTACCGCAAGTCTACAAAAATCTCCTGGTGCTGATTGAGGAGTAAGGAAGTAAGGTCCGCACGGGAGTTTAATATAAAATGTGTTTCAATTGAATTGAAACCATTCATAACTAATGCATTCTTCTATCAGGAGGTCAATACTCGTTCAAGGTCGTCATGGTGTAAACAAATAACTGTCAGATTTTTATTAAACTCATTCAAAATACACTTGTATATGTGATAGTTCTTATTATAACAAAGTATTAATTCACTCCACATACATCATTTAAATGTTGAACTTATAGGGCAGAGGCTATAGTGGTGGCTCAGAAAGAACGTTACCCTCCAGAAACGGCCATTTTTGCTTACTTAATCAATTCTTATCCTCGTTTTAGCTATGTATTATGAAAATATGTACTTTTATGAACATATGGTAAAAACCAGAAAGAAAACGGGTGAAAAAATAACCAAACAATAACTATTTCCCTAAACATGATGCAAACCTACTTTGTCCACGGCTAGCATTAGCAGAGGAAACCATGGATGCAAATATCACCGACATAAAAATGTTTAAGACCCTCCTGGCCAATAATAATCTCAAATTCCAAGGTCCATTGCTGGTTTTAGAGTTTATTGTTCAGTTCTCTACGCACTGCAGCATTATTTGCGGCTGATTGTCCTGTTCTTTGACGACCATATCTCTCTCCTTGCACCTTTTTAAAGTCTTGCCATGCTCCCGATTTTTTCTCTGCTCCCCTTAATTGCCATCTTACTAGGAACCCTACATTGAGAAAAAACGTTTACCCATTCACGATGAACGATGGTCCAGTTCAGTAGAATATACCATTGTAGGAGCCACGCGCCAATGCCATTATTTGGAATTTAAAAGTGTGCTTTAACCAAATTCATATTGCATTATGATGGGAGACGGGTGAGGGCATTTAGGCCGGGCATTTAGGTCACTTCATTCTGAAGAACAAATTAATGCACGTTTCAGGTACTTTTTTGGCATTACATGTGAACAAATTAATTTAATCTGAGGACTACGTGTGCTCAAAATCCATAAAAAAATACAATGTACATGTCTCTCTGCTATTGCTAGCCGTGGACAAAGTTGGTTTGCATCATTTTTAGGGAAATAGTTATTGTTTGGTTATTTTTTTACCGTTTTCTTTCTTGTTTTCACCATATGTTCATAAAAGTACATATTTTCATAATATAAAGTTAAAACGAGGATAAGAATTGATTAAGTAAGCAAAAATGGTCATTTCTTGAGGGTAACGTTCTTTCTGAGACACCCTGTATGTAACAACCTGCAATAATGACCTCTATAACTATAAAAGGAAATTACTTGAACGTTTTCTCTTTACTGTTTTGTTCATACACAATGTAACGAACGATTTTATTAAAAACAAGAGTCGGAGCATTCCGAAAACTTTACTTTCCCATTATGACCTTGAACCGTTACAACCATATTAGTAGATCCATAGATCATGGATAGGGCAAACTATAATTTGTGATCCTTGTGAAATGTCAGAAGTGTTCCCACAGACCCTTCAGCAACCTGCCCTGATAAGTCCGGTAACAACAGAGTGTCCCCAAAAATGTAACATTCAGAAATTAATTTTTGAAACGTAAAAGGCATTTTGCTGAACGGGATATAATGACATGGGATAGAACAGTTAGCTACATAAAAACTTTTCCCCCGATCAATTAACATGGACTATTTTAAGGGAATAAGAGCAAAATCACGAAAGCATGTCACTCTCCGTTTGTTATTCTGTTTTGGGGGTAGCAGCTCTATATATGTTCCAACTTACTAGCAAGTGTGCTACAGGACGTACTAAATGCCGGAAAATAGCGTAATATTAGCACAGTTCGTGGCGGCCCACGCATTATAACCTTCCCATGCCACAACCCCGTGAAATTGCAAGCGAGCCCGTTATGAAGGGAAAATGGCTCGTCAAAAAATATCAATAAAAATAACGGGAGTATTATATCTTTTCCCTTTAATCATTCCTAAGTTTGCGAATGTCTTTCAGAAAAACAAATACGTAATAATCGAGTAATTTAAAGTAAGTAAATCACGCAAATGGTTATAATCAAAACAGAAATAAAACAATGCAAGAAGGGCATTCCAAACAAATACAAGCATGATCGCAAAATACACTACACTTGACTCCATCATCTTTTTGCCGTATTTGGGCTTCACTTCTTGCAAATGCATCTTCCAAAATGGATGACTGCAAGTGGCTTATCAACCGGCCCAATAGGTTTCCACAACTTTCACCATGCTCTAATAGCTTCTAATGACTTTTGCATTGTTTTGGGTATTTAGCAGTTTCTTGTGAAATTAGAAGTGGACCTTATTTAAACAGACTTTGGTCGTAACAATCAGTCAATTGCCAAAGGTAAGTTATTTCTCAAATAGGCTTGTACTTAGACCAGGGTATAATTTTCTTTCAACAACACTCATATGTGTAAAGTATATTTACTATGGTAATTTAGTTGAAAATGAAGAGAAGTATATTTTTAAAAACTTTTTTTCAGCAAAGAGGGGCAGACATTAACTTAGCTATGCTTTACGTAGATAATCGATTCTAATCAATTTTCCTTTATTATTTAAAGGTGGGTGACTCGATCACGGTCCAAATTTTCAGATGATGTTCTCCCCTCACATGGAAGCATATAACCAAAATCATGTGATTGCTAGTTTAGTTAAATCGATACAGCCGTTTAAAGTGGTAGAACAAAAAAAAAGTACCAACTTGGCCCGTTGGACAGTCTGTGTGCTAATTAATGTGGTCGATTACATTTGGAGATGCTTTTTGTTCATAACATTAAAAGGAAAATTTTCTTTAGCCTTAAATTGCAATGGGGTAATGAGAAAAATACCAAAATCGCAATTTCCATTGAGTCCAGTTGTGACAAGATCAAGACAAGAATAACATTAGCAAAAATTAACACTACCAACCTCAACAATAAAGAATTTACCAGTATTGAAAGTAGGCATCATTCTATCCGCACACAGGTGATTGCAAGGGTCATTGCACACATTCTTACGTTAGTTCAAGGCCGTAAATTGTACAAAAGACACAGGTCTCTTTTGTTATGTTTGCAGATTGAATGCACGACGAAAATAGACTTGGCAAAAAATCCCATACTGATCATGTTCTTAATTACATCGTTATTTCCTGTTCGCCATTTTGTTTGCATGTTTGAAACCACGGCTCCGAAATTCGTCAAGGACATATTTTGTAAGTGTAATAAGTTAGTATTTTTTCATATCGTATTAGGGCTAAGTTGACTTCAGACTGCGGGCTGATATGACACTTTGATAAGAAACAAACTAAATGTTTATTTTTTTAATTTCATAATGAAGATAGTATTGTAAAACTTTGAGTTGGCATTCACTTTTAAGCCGGCTTTATTTTTGCTATCGTGCGTGATGCTCGAGAAACTATTAGTTTCGAGATATCTAGATAGGCTCGAGAAATAGGCTCGAGAAACTATTAGTTTCTCGAGCCAGGGCATAAAACTTTGGTATGAAATCTATGACAATAATAACAGCTGTTAAATAATAAACAGGAAAATTGTACCAAATGAATTTTAGGCTAATGAGCACAGAAAAGAAGTTTCAAGATGCATAGTACGCATCTGCACAGAAAACTAATACAACACATGCTAATATTAAAGTATGTGTTTGTTATCGTACAAATATTTTATTGCCATTTCATTAACTGGGCCTAGCATCTACATGAATAAAACAGATATGACTTCATTAAATATTAAGGAAAACCAGAATACCACAGCCTCGAATTTGTTAACTACGCTTTTCTACTGAACCTAAAAGAATTTGAAATAACCCAAATATTGCTGTGAGGTTCATTTTAACAAAATAAATCCCACAAATTATTAAACATGTAGACACTCTCAAATTTCGTCATACTTTTGCTAGGACTGATTATTTCAAGTATACTGTTTTTAATAGATTTCCAGTTCATTTTGAAAATCTCCCCCAAAATATAAGAGACAGGCTTGTCATTAACCTTAATGGCTTCCTATCTAGCCTCAAGTTTCACCTAAGAGAAAGCAGTTGGTAATTTCAAGTATTCTGTACTTTTTCATGTGCAATATATTTTTTTAATTTATCAATCAAGCATCATGGTTTGTGTTGGATTGTTCGTAGTTTTTCCACTGCTTTCTGTTCCTTCTCTTCTGTGTTGTTGAGTAGTTTTTGAGTTAGCCACTTTGATAGTGTCACATGCCACTGTTTGGTCTATCCCCGCCAGGCTACTTTTGTCTGTCCCTTTATGTTTTGTACCTCTATTGCAAATGCTGTGGACTCTCCTTTGCAGCTATGATGCTTCTGTATTTTCTGCGCGGTTTATCTAATTAACATACAGTGCAATTTAATGTTTTATCCTTTTTATGTGTATGTGTTGTATGTTTTTATGCTGGCAAATAAAATGAAATGAAATGAAAAACATGGTAAATGTACCTGCAGAAAAAACGGCTTAAAACGTATAATGTTTGTCTGTTCTCTGATTTTCTTTATATAGAATAAGACGACGACTTACATAGCTACAATGAATTCCATGTGTCGGAAAGTCTCCGATGAGGGTCTTAATAGGAACTTTGATTGTGGCGTGTGCTTCGATGGGTTCACTAATGATAACCCTGCTAAAGCTTTGCCCTGTCAACACACATTCTGTCTAAATTGCTTGAACCATTTAGTGAATAAGGGTCAAATCTCGTGTCCTACATGCAAAGAAGTATGTGTTGTTCCTAAAGAAGGACCTAAGGAGTTCAAGACTAATTACGCACTGATGCAATTAATTGATGACTTCCGAGCGTTTATAGAACAAAAGAGGGATGACGGTATTCGAGAAGAACTTGAAGCAAGCGAGCACGCAAGAGCAGAGAACGTCCTCTGTAATCTTGCTTTGGATTCAACCGAAGAGTTGAAGAACAAGGTTAAAGATCTTAGTAATCGAGTCGACAATACTTTTCGCATTGCAAGTAATGCAATCAATGAATCTTGCAAGGCAGCAAAGGAGAAAGTTACGTCTGACACTCAGATCTTAATTGCGCATCTTCGACAAATAGAAAAGGCAGCCCTTGAGGATTCGGAAAAACGGGCTGCTGATGAAATGAAACGGATTGACGATATCAAATCAGAATTGAAGGAAGGCATCGATGAGGTAGAAAATCAGTGTGAAGAAAAGCTAAAGCATCTGCAACAAACAGGACTAATGCCAGGAAGGGATTGGAGTGATTTCCAAAAGGAAGACAAAAAGCTTACAGAGGCATTGATCGGTATAGCCGAAATTAGCGACAATCTTACTTACAAATTAATATCTGTAAAGGAGAGTGATTGCTTTGCTATCGTTAAAACTTTTGAACAGATTGGGGTTATTAATGAAACGGACGTGGCAAAAACAGTAAAGCCAGTATCCAATGAGATAGGAGAAAAAGAAGTCAGTGTGCCTACTCAAGAAAAGCGATGTATTGCGCCACCAATATTAAGACGACAAAGAATGTGTCGGTTTCAGATGCGGATCTGTTAGATCGTAAAACTCGTGATCGTAATCGACGTCGTGATCGCAATCGGGACTTCGAACCGGTACTACTCGTGAAGTCTCATTCCGAAGAAAAACCAAATTCGTCTAAAATTGTTCTGTGTGGTCTAATGGAACCAAATGAGAACATCACTGGTGCAAGACCAAAACAACAGGTAACAAAGGCAGGACAACGACCAATCTTATCCCAAATATCGGGCCAGCATTCGCGAAGTACCAGTGCGCCCAATATGGATATCCAAGCATTTCGATTTAAGCCGACACCCAAATGCACGAGGTTAAGGGCGTCATCTCCATCACCACCACCTTTACCAGTAAGGAGGCGACAACAGCAACAGTAACTTAGAAGGCAATTTATTCATTATATGCGACGTGATCCAGCCAAAAGTCAATATTCACTGAGCATTAGGGTTGCCGAGATCAACCAATCAGTCATCAGAATTCGCCAATATGACGTCCACTTGAAACGAACAGTTTGACCAGTTCTAAGTTGAGCCATGATTTGCAATTAATTTGATGTCACCCGTGTGTAGTATCCCTGCAAATGTAATTGAAAACTATACAGAGTGGTCCAAAAAGTTTACACTTTTTCTTATCCAAATTTCTCAAATGTGGGTAAGACATATCAAAATTTTTTTGAGGATATTTATTAAGTATAATATTCTTTTTTGGAACCTGGTGAAAATGGCGTTGAAAACAAGCTGAATGCAAAATGGTCGCCATCTTGAAAAAAAAGGTGATAAACCACTTTTGCACACACTAGTCTATGACCACTTTTGTTGGCGATCAGCCAATTAGATCAAGATTGATCCCTCAAACATGAACAACGCATCCCGTATAAAACTTTCCTCAGTTCAAATGCCTTATTTTTAGAGCTTAACCGAGCTACAATCACTTTCAAAAGTGATGATACAGTGACTGAAAAAAATAAGGCAAGCCTTCTTTAATTTACAATTCTCTCCAACTGAAATCAACTTAATTATTTTGTAATGGACATTTGCAATGTGTTCAGTGATTTCAAGTTTACACCTTTTTGGTTCAGTTCTTCATGATTGAAATATTCTTCATTTCATTTTTCAAAAGTATAACCCCTCACACAACACTTGACGGGTGGTCAGGAGTTTTTTCCTTGAGTATGCCTACTTCCAGACGCAAGGGTGCTGGATTATTTGTTAACCACGATCACCCCATAGACTTACGTGTGTGCAAAGTGGTTTTTGAACTTTTTGCCGTTCTCCTACACAACCAACCATTTTTGGTATTTGATCTTTGTTTTCAACGTCATTTTCCCAACCATGTTTATATTGTATTAATAAATATCTTCAACGACTGTGATATGTCCACCCATTTTGAGAAATTCTAAGACAAAAGTGTAAAACGCATTTTTTTTTTGGGCACTCTGTACAAATACCGTATCATATGCATTATTTTATATGCATCGATATGTTTATGTATATATGTATATATTACACTTCAACTTCATCACCGGAACTTACCGGTTTTTTAACAAATGATTTGGTTTGCATGGTAATTTTGTGCGAGCTGTTTCCTTGCTTTTATATTGGGGTTATTGTGGTGAAACTGGTTCATTGTAATAAAAGAGGTTCTTTTTACTTCTATAAATTTTGTGTCTTTTAACCTACATTATTAAATGTTTTTCCTGTTTCCCTTTGTTGTGTAGCTTATTGTTTTCTCTTAGCATGTAAAGCGTCGGTGACTGGGCTTTGATTGGGCGCTATATAATCTCCTTATATTATTATTACTTACCGGTAAGCATGTATATAAAAATTAAAATAATTTAAAAATATTGCACAACCTGACCCAACAACAAAGAAAGCAAAGAAAATGTCATAAAGAGACTGGGGCAAAGGAGTGCAAAATCACCTCGGATCATCCCCCTAGACACTCATCTAATTAAAAAAAACCTGCAAATCGAAAATCTAACAATAGGAGCTCCAGTAGCATACAAACAGGAACAAGAATTTGAAAAAGATAAAAATAATATTTAAACTATCAATTACCCCCGGGCTTGAAGGAGGAAAGGAATCTGCTGACCTGGTGGACAAAAAGGGCAAACTGTAGGATTACGATAATCTCGTGGGCGAGGCCATTGGTATCTCTCAATATATATGCAATAGGAGCTCACTTGACCAGGCCCACTGACTTGATCTAGAAAGAGGGGAATAAGATGGTGCAGAGTTTTTTCCAGATGTGAATTGGCAATTTCCCCGACTCGCTTCGGTCGCCGGAAGACCAGGTAAGAACACCAAATTTTGAATGAAAAGGATGAAGTGGGTGAAGCACCATGATCTTTACCTAAATAAACTTTACAGTGTCAATATTATCATACATTAAACACTTAACACGAGCATCAGCCCAGAAGGGTTGGAATCAAAACGAACGAGATACCAATATCTAGCACGGGAAGATGCGAGAAAAATATCTCTCTTTGGCAAATACAATGTCTTGGCCTGAGCCCGCTGATGCGCGTGTCCCCCAGCCAGAGAGTGGTCTTCTTCGTTCGTTCATGTCCACAAGTCATTGGTATGGCTTGTGGTTGGTGTCAGGATTTATATTCAGCTGAGTAAGCTGATCCGGGGCCGCGTGTATCCATTATACGGACGCTTCTAACATGGCCCACTTTTTGAGACCGATGCGGATTGGGAACAGTCAGGTTTAACACCCTCTCTTTTTGACACTGACGCGATGTACAGTACGTTGGGACCCTCTGTACACGGTACCGACGGCTTAAACGTCCTCTCTGAGGAGAGGTGGTACGTTACTATGGGGTTCAAAATTTTCAACTGCTCTAAATCTAATGTAAATTAGCTCATATTTTCCTTAGGTAACCAGGAGTAAAAACGTCAATTGGGTCAACACCGCGCGTGGTGCTTCCTTTTTTCAAGATATTTGGGGAAAAGGCTGAAGGTCATTTGTTTATTCAGAAAGGTCACCCTTTTGCAATACCCAGATTCTCTTTGTAAATAATATTATTAAATGTTTAATGATACGCATTCCAAACATGAATGCGTATTTTGGCAACTTTCGGTCGGCTCTTCTTGTTGTTTATAATGGAAGGGTACAAAATTAAATATAGAGTCAATTGCCACTATCATAGACAATATCCTGGTCTTGTTTAGGACTGGTGATTCTGTTAGTCGCTTACATGACAATCGAGTAACAGGCTCGCCATACCTGAACATAATGGTCAGGCCCTCCTTAAACGTATATTCGCGTCGAGAAAAGAAATGTGATTTTGTATAATTTATTCAGGACAGTTAGGATATTTAATTGATATTTACATTACTTTAAAGACCTATCAGTGATTCACCCGGAGAGTCTAATTATTGAAATTTGCAGAAATAGTACAAAAGTGAAGGATAATTCCTGCAGAATTCTCATAAGTTACTATTATCCGACTGAAGAATTAATAGAAAAGGAAGAAAAACGGCAGCGTCCCAAAGATATGCCTCTCCATTCCAGTTAGATTGTAGTAATAAGTGTTCCGTACGTACCGTAATGAACTGAAATATCCGAATTTGTCCTTATTAGACTGCTTCGACCTTATCATTTTATTGCAGGATATATTAGGGTACCCTGTAACTTGTTACAGACATGCACAATCTGATATTTGATTGATTTTTTTTTTTATTTTCCTGATTTAGCAAATCACTGATCGTGCATTTAAAGAAATAACCACATTTTGAGAGCGCCCCAATTCAAATTGGGGTAGATTTGTGTTTTGGTTGTGTTGGTAATGTCTAGTAAACTATACAGTGGCGAGGGTAATGTTAAAAATGAACATGTATCATAAAAGGAAGCGATTTTGTAAATTAAGAATTCGGGGGATCACCGATTTGTAATTTAATGGCGGAGTTTGGATACGCAAGATTTACTCTCTGCCGTCCAGGTGAAATAGACTGAAAAATAGTACCACCCACACGAAATGACCTCTCACTTGACCTTTTCTAACCTACAGAAACAACTAAGTGATTAGCGTAGACAGTAGATCGCGCAATGCCCCGGCTATTTGATGGATTGAAGAACGTTTTCGCGCCGTTGAATTATTATCGATCGGAAATCTTCCGATATTGCTTATTCTAATTACAAAATCCCGTTATTTTGCGACAAACATAAGAATTTGAGCTCTAGCAATTTCGGTAATTGTTTACCATAGCCAATTACCATGCAACTGTAAAAATGTGTCAAATCTCCTAAAATTGGGGGCGCTCTCCAAAAAGTTGCTGTAATTCTTTACAAACCTGTTGAAGCCATGTTACGTTTCCTTAATTATGTACACTAAATGTATCTACTTTATTCGTGCCTCTTCCTAAAAGCTAAAGACAGATAACTGTTTAACTCTCCGGAAATGTAACCCCTTATTGATGGTAAAAGCCATCTGATCATATTTGTAATGATTTACCTTAAGACATGGATCCATCTGTTGAATATAAACCTATTGGCTGATTTTTCCCTTATTTAATCATAACTAGAATTATATGTCGCAATGAATATGTAATATAATATCATCCTTGATTAATTTGCTTCGTGTTTTCATCTTCCCTATACAAAACTCCTATGAATTTTGCAAATCAAAAAAAAAAAGCCTGACAGAATGAACAAGGCGCTCTGCCTGAGTTGAACTTATTGACCGTGCTAGTGAAGCATGGACAGAGGTCAGGTTGAAATTGGACCTCACATGAGGTGTTTTGTGAGTGAATTCTCCCACACTTTTTAGTATGGGGGATATTCTCCAAATCCTTGTTATTTCTGTCCTATGATCTTTGATATTATTTGTATCAAACCAATGACTGAAGTTTGTGAGAGCGCCTTGACCATGTTACTATAAGAAGTGCGTTTAATAAACGCTACATTTTCTCTTTTATATTAGTGTTACGTAATGTGAGAAATTATCTTTAGTAAGTTCTGGTTTTAAGTCAAATATATAACATTTTTACATACTGTAGTTTTGTTTAGAAGAGAAATCATGGCCACACAGCAACCTTAATTTACTTTGGAGGGGAGAGTTTTAATGGCTTGACCCCTATTAAGCAACGCAAAGTCCTACCACCACTTTGATCCTTGACTTCAAAATTCCCAATTTTTATATTGATTTCATAATTAGTTAATGCACAAGAATAGTACATGTGTACCCCATTTCTTTGGATTGGGAGTGTTTATTTGGTTGCAATTATATCCTTCTGGCATGATTTACAGATACCAATTTTGTAATAAAATTTAGTTTTTTTTAATTTTAAAAGTTGAAGTGCAATAAATAGTTGTATTTGCATTGATTCTTTATGAAAGAACATACTCATCATTGACTTATTATGTTATCAGAATTAGTTTAGTTTAAAGCTGGTGTCAAAAAAACTAGACTTGCCTTTTACAATCTGTGTTTTTTGTTTCTTTTGCCAATTTTGCAATCTTTTGAGAGCTTGAGCTCAAGAAGTAATGGCAACTTTGTCGAAACAACCCTGCTTATGCATGAAAGTGGCACAAAATCGTTTTTGTGTATCGCACTAAATTGATTATATCTATGTATTGACAACAAAAACCACTATTGGAAAGCCCAGTCTTGTTTTTATATTATGCGGACGTGTGATGACTTATTTTGATTTCATATATTTAACATTGTTTTTCTGATATAACACTTTTTAGACAGCTGTAGACCTTGCAGCCATGTTAATTAGCACCTGATCTCTTGATAGGTTTTCGGTAACACAATTACTATTTAATGTTACTACGCTTCCTTGTCAGTGGCGGGCGACATCGTTTTGTTCCTTAGGCCCAATCGGTTGATAATGTGGTCTATATATACTGTGCAATTTTCTTTTTTTATCTAACTTGTATGTAGGAATAAACTTGAAACTGCTTCGAAAACCTACGTGATTGTAGTGTTTTATGTTATTTTGTTGTGCAGAAAATAAGATTATATTGTTTTCATTGCGAAATTTTACTCATTGTACACTGAATCACATTCTGAATGTGGTTATTCTTTCCATAACTTCAATAAATCTGTCAAGATCCATCTACATGGGATCCAAAGAGAGAAAGAAAGATTCTTGAATACGGGACTTTGGTTACGCATATCGGCGAATTAGTAGGAACTGATTCTGCGCAGTTATTATTGTGTAATTTACTTTAAATACTCTGGGGGGGGTCAAGTGGGAACAAGTTGCCAATTTGATGAATATTAATAAAATGTCACCACAATTTCTTTTCTCCTCAATATTCAGTGACCAGTAGAGTACACCCCTGCGAATTGACTCGAGCAAAAATAGCACTGTTGATATCCAGTAACTCCGCTCGGTATGCAGAGGATAAAGCACTTTTATCTGGAAGTACAGAGCTTTGTTATTACCCACACAGCTGAAACAGACTTCAGGTGCTCTCACCGATTATTAAGATTGAGCTATTTTTTTGTCATGACAGCAAAGCACCAGATACTTGTCCTCTTTCAGAATAAATAAACCTTGGCTTCTACTGTGCGTTCAATTACCTTGACCGTATATTTCATAATTTTTCCGAAAAGGCAACCAAAGATGAACAAAAAGTCATGAAAGAAAGTTGTCAGTAGGACGTGAACTAAAAAATTCTTTTTGCAGAAACAAAACTTAAACTTACAGTAACTTGCCCCGTAACACCATTTCTTCCCGATCAATTTTACCGGGTTTTGTTAGCATAGGTCCCTAGACCCCCTTCTTTTGTCGTTTCTAAATAATGGAGGTCAACTTGAATAGAAATGATGTCAGCAATAAGTTATGGAGCCTGGTTCTGCACAAAATGTTAGTCACAGCTTACCAAGCACCATATCCACCATGAGTGTTGGTGACCATTAGTTTCTTTTTCAATAAATGATGAAATATCCAGTCAAAATGATTGAACTCACAATAGAACATCAAAGGTTATTTTAATCGCGAACGAGGGCAGCTCAATCTAAATGGGAGCATTTCATATAGGAGGTCCCAAAGTATACCCAATGAGGCAATTGCCTTTGATTCCGTCCTGCACTACTTAACAACATCATACAGAGCATGTCGGAATCATGACAATACCTAATTTGCGTACTTAGGATTCTATGTGAAACGTCTACCCTAAACTTGGGGGATAACGAGTCTATACCGCCTGACATCTTTTCAGCGGCAGGGACAGTAAACAAGCGAGCTGCAGTTCCCAAATAAACAAAGGGGAATATGAAGTGCTTTGTCCGCTGAATACCAGGTGGATTTTTTACTTATCAATAACGCCCACTATTTGCTCTGGGTCAATGCAGCATAGGGATGTCCCTTGATCACTGATTATTCAGAAAGAAAATTGAGATGGCATTTTATTAATTTTAATGAATAAGTGCACCTTTGCAAATGCCATACCCAATAAATGGTAATTTCGTAATATTTATTATTAGTTATAGTGGAAAATGGTTTACTTCTGACGAAGTATGTATCGAAATGAAAATTTTTTATTTTGGATCCAATGGCAACCAGTACCCCCAGTGTGCACACTATTTACAAATAAATCGCCACAAACTTGATTAGCGTTCATGCGGAATTTCGAATATGGGTGCGTTTGATGTTTTATGTCAAAACTCACCGCCATTTGACCAGCGGCTCAGGGCAGTTGAACCGTGTGCCTTTGTTTAGAACAAAAGAGACCAGTTCGAACCGGAAAGATTATTGCACAGAACTAGTCTAGTGTCAAGACTTCAAAGACTTGAATGATTATAGAGCTTTATTTGTCAGGCATATAATCCCTCAGTGGTGTGCACAAGAATAAACGTTTAAAGCAAGGGCTGACCTAAATGTAGGCTTTAATAATAATGTGATTCTTCGTAAATGGATCTTTTCCTCGGACTGACAAACCAAATTTGGGGTGGCACACCCCCCATTGCGCACTAGACTAGGCCAATGCAATATTGCACGGAGGAATGGTCCTAATTGTATTATATTTTTTCTTAAAATCGATAATTCTTGAAATCAGTAATAAAAGATATCTATGGTTGAAAAGGTGTAAAGTAAAAGAGGAATTACTTGTATATTAGACTGGCAAGTAAGCATCAGAAATGATCTCGCATACTGGAGTGTCTTGTCCTGTGTGTAAGACTGTACTGTATACCCGGATCGCTCAGCCATTACTACTTAGGCTTTGTTAACAGCCCCAGGGCGGCCTGGGTGGCTTAGTGGTTAGAGCATTCGCCTTGTGTGCGAAAGGTCCGGGGTTCAATTCCTTGCCCAGGCGTGGATGTCCAGGACTTTTTCCAGGGTGTTCACGCTTAGGCATGTTGTGTATGTCCATGTTAATTAATTGTTCCCAATGTTCTAGTATGCGATGCGTGTTTCTTTCTCCACTTTAAAAGAGGAATAAGTTACAATATGACTGTCAGTGACCATAGTTAAGTTTAACTCATTGGCGGGTATTCTGAAAGGGAGTGTAACTTTAGACCCTGGTTTAAGCCAGTGTTAGTCCTACATGAGTGGACTTTCTCCTTCCAACATACTTTAAAAATGTGCCGTAAAGGGTGAGAATATTCCTCATGGGTGGGCCTGAAATTTGAAATTTATATTTTTATCTTTCCTTACGACTAGACAAATAAGTTGGCATAGCTTTGAAAACATTTAGGCAAGTTTTAATCCCTATCTTCCCTTAACTGCATTTAAATGCACTTTTCAAGGAAAAAAACACCCTAATTTTTTACGCAATTTCTTGCTAAACCCCTGTTTTTCCTGAATTTTGAATATTTGTTGACATCCTCACTGGGTCGATGGGATCGACCATGTTACCAACAAATAAAAACCGTATTCTAAGTTTTAAAATCTAATAAATATGTTGGTGCTAACTTTACTCTCTGTCTTCTCTTGATATTTGAAACATGCATTTGTATAGTACTGCATTCAGTGAAGATATTCGTTTAGTCTCTTTACAATGACACCTCATTTGGACCAAATCATTTACTCATGCCGTGAAGCTCAGTAGGGTCTCAAACACAATATGCCAAATTTTAGATTTAACCATAACTATAACCTATCATATCCCTGAACACAACCATAACTTACTTAAACCCCATCCATAATTCTAAACCGTACTCTTAATCTAAACCTAGCCTTTATAGATGGTAGGTAGAACTGTATCAGAAAAATTTTAAATACCCGGCTCACCTTAACTGCTTACGGAAACTACCCAGAAAACATAGGCCCTATTTAATCAGGTATTTAGAAATCAATCAGTAAGATTTGCATATGAGGCTCTACCGACTTTATGACAAGATGTAAACGAGTAAATACGATAAAGTTAAATGCGCGAAATAAAAAATACAACCGTTGTAAATCACATGAGAAATTTATAAGCCTAAGTAACAACTGGAAATAATAATATAGTCATGATAAGGTATGCAAGGGCAAACGAAACACAACACTTCCTTCACATACCATTTTTAAAGAGCAAATGCAGGAATCTCTTTTCTAAAGAAGCATTCTCACCAAAAGTCGTGTCCACACGACGTTATTACCGGTATTAACTAATACCGATGGAATTAATAAAAAAAAAACAAATCCACTAATTCCCCTCACGCCAATTGTACCCTATTGTAATCGTCTCCATCCACATGCGGTTCTTACATAAGTCACTTAATCCCGGACCTAAATCGATCGGTTTTAGTGTTTGATGTAAACTTTGCCGTGGTGAACGCACTCTATCGTACCTAACTAGGCTTTAATTTTTTTCCGACGATTTAATGCCGAAAAGAGCAGGGTTAAGTCGGTCGTAAACTTACGACCGTATGTAGTAAAGTATGTGTGGACATGCTCTGTCGGACTTAACTGTGACCGGTGTTAACAAACAAGTAAGCACCTTCTACTGACATAATTAGAGGGTGAAGGATTTGACCTAAGTGACTTATGTTCGCGCATTTGATACGATTCCAAATAGGGTACAATCGGCGTAGGGAATTAGTGGATTTGTTTTGTTTTAATTCCATCGGACTTACGTTAATCCGGTATATTAATAACTACCGTTGACCCGACTTAAATCGGAACTCAAGCGCTGGTATTTAATACCAATCATAGTGTAAACACCCCTACAATGTGTGTGGGTACATACTTGATTTTTAAAAATCAGTGAAACGTTTACATCTCTTTTTTTTTTGGATCTTGAAGCGTTAAAGGAAATATGTCCAAGAGTTTTGTCAGCTCAGTTTGACTTACATTCATAAAATATATGTCCATACATCACGAATTCCCGAAAAATAATACAATTTGATGTAAAATTAACAAAATTAGAGGCATTTTAATTTTTGCTTTTTTGACATACGAAAAAACGGGCGGATTTTTCGCCACGGCTTCCTTGAGCAAAGCGCCCAACTCTTGACGTCAAAGTGATGACCAAACTCGGTGTTGACTCGATTGTTATTGCTGACACTGTAATTTGATGGATTAATGGAAGTCATAATAAAATTAGAAAAAAAAAAAAAAAAAAAAATTTCTTTGAATTTGGAGCAAGACTGTTTCATGTCGTTGTGTTTAATTATTATGAAGTGGCAACAACACTGCGATATGATAGTCACAACAACGTAACGTAAAATTATGGATGGTCATCACTTGACGTCACCATTTGCCTGCATGTTGATTTTGTCGAATCGTTTTCGAGTAAGCTTTGGCGGGAAATTAAAAGGGAAAATACTCAACCAAAAGTGGACGTTTTCACTTATTTTGATTTATATGTAATCTACGTTACGTAAGCTTCCATCCATACCAAATTTTCAAATATTAAGATCATGAATATTCCCTTTAACTTGGAATTTCACTTGTTCACTGCAACTGATGAGTTTTTAAAGAAGTTCGGTATTTGCGCTTTCGCGTACCGATATCAAATTAATGTTCCAACTGCCCTTTTATACTTATGTGATACTTTATCAACAAAAATATAAGGTTGATCCGCAACTATTTATTGTTTAAAAACAAATAACAGAGAAGACGCCTTTTTATGATGGACTATCCCGGTTGTACTGCAGGTATTGATCTTGTAGTACCTGCACCAAAATGCATGTTGAACGTGTTGAAAGACACATATTTAGTTCAAGAAATACAGCAATTCTCAAAACTCCTAAGAAAAAAGCAAACACGCAGTTCCAAAAAAACCAAGGGATTGTTTAGTAATCATATAGTTTTCACACAATTACGAACTGATGTTTACAAGAAGATCCCTTTCAATTAATCCTAAGGTAGTTCTATACGACTTAATGCAGGATGTTGTGTGTGGGTGGTGTACCACTATTGTGTAAGCCCGTAGGTGTTGGTGTGTGTGTGTGTGTGGGTGACATATTTTGGTGCTTTGTCCGCTAAAAGCGACATCACTTTCGCATTGAGAGGCGCATAACAAGGATTTTATATATAACTTATTACTTGCCCTTCTTGGGAAGACATTTCATATAGAAGTTCCAAGTAAATGCAAATGAGGTATTGCCATTTATTCCGTCAGTCCGCTGCTGCAATGCAATCACACAGCGTAAGGAATAAATTTTAATACCGTAATTTGCCTAATTATGGACTTCTATATGAAACTTTCTTGTGCAGTGTAGAGGCTTGGTTGTGAGTGAGTAATCATGCAACCAGTCA
Organism: Ophioderma brevispina; assembly: GCA_023653785.1. Classification (NCBI taxonomy): domain Eukaryota; kingdom Metazoa; phylum Echinodermata; class Ophiuroidea; order Amphilepidida; family Ophiodermatidae; genus Ophioderma; species Ophioderma brevispina. The sequence continues at coordinate 92,852 of JAMKCH010033538.1, forward strand.
GTGGGTGTCTTCACGTGTCGTCAATACGGAACAAGAACATGTTTGAGTGATGGGCAACCAATTTTGCCCCGCGCATTGCAGAATATTTAAAACATCCGAAAATAGCCAAGATTGAGAGTAATACCATTTTCCAAACAAAAAAAGCTAGTGTATGTGACTTTTTATTGAAACCTGATGGTATAAAAGGGTAACGTAAACTTAACTCAAGTTCACTATATACTCTTGTTCAAGTTTTCTGTAGTACCTAAATAGTCAACTCAACCATCGAACTGATGCAAGCTGTCAAGAAATTGTCAATATTCTGAATAGGCAATGATATAACGAGAACCAGGCACTGCTGTCCTGGCACTTAAACACGTGGAAATAGAACCTTGTACAGACCCAATATAAATTTGTATAAAACACTGAAAATACAATCTATCTCACACGGTATCATCATTTTACTTACGCAAAAACCTAATTGTGTTGCATTACTTTTAATGCCATGTTCATCACAACCAGTACGTAATTTAGCCTGGTCATCATTTTCAATGTCCATGAAAAATTGTTATGACCAAGGCTCTTCAGGCTTCATGCAGCTCAAAAACTCCATGTCTGTCAGTTTACTCCCATCGAAGCAATAAAGCCATATCTCGTTGTTACATATCGTCCATCGGCACCATTTTCCTCTTAGAGAGAAAGCCTGTTCACCACGAATTACAATACATAACATACATACATACAACTAGCATTTATGACGCGCCGTTTCCCAAAGGCTCAGGGCTTGCTACAAATAAAAGAAAGTGAGAAAATGAGCATATATTAATCATAATGAAAAACAAATCAATTAGGAAAAAAGTGTGTCTAATTGCCTTTTTAAAGGCGTTTACATATACTGACTGCCTAATGAGAACAGGAAGGTTGTTCCATAACTTTGAAGCACAAACATAAAAACTTTTATCACCAGCTTGTACTCGAGTCCTTGGATAATCCAACCTAGGCAAGCTTTTGATGACCTAAGGTTTCTTTTTTGTGAACATGTAACTTGAACAGTTTGAAAGATTACGGAGCCATGCCATTAAAGATTTAAAAACATATAAAAGCAATTAAAAGAATTCTGTTGTAGAGGGGCAGCCAATGAAGGGATTTAAGCAGTGGTTTTTGGGTCCTGCTGTCGATTTACAGTAAAAACAATCTTGCAGCCCAATGTTGTATGCGCTGAAGACGAAGATAGTGACTTTATTTTGTAGGGCGCCCCTTGAATACGAAGATTATATGACTTTGGTAGCGAAGAAAGTAAACCATTGCAATAATCGTGGAGAAAGTATAGAGAGCGTCAGCATGGATGGCAAGTGTCTTTTATCAATGTACTGCGAATGCGCGAGTGTTCCGAAGATTGTAGATGATTATACGACTACATTAGGATGTGGTGGATGCCATGGTCTGTTTGAATCAAAGTAGGCACCAAGATTGTATTGTTGGAGATGGTTTATAAGAATAAAATAATATAATAATTTGTATTTTTTAACGCGCGACATATCCACGTAAACGTGATCAAGGCGCCGTGCGGCTGCCATGAAAGGGCCCCGGCCTCAAGGCACATCAGAGAAACCAGAATACCAGAACAGATTTATGTCCAAGAAGCTCGATTTTAGAAGCAGGAGGAACCGGAGTACCCGGAGAAAACCTGCGGGACGAGTATGATCGAGAAACCAAATTCACATAACCCACCGAGAACGGGCCCCTGCCGGGAATCGAACCCGGACCTCATTGGTGAAAGGCGAGGGAAGATAAACTGCGCCAACACGTTCCCCATAATGTGAGAGTTTCCAATAGACAGTTATATCGGAAGGAGCTTTTTGTAGTAAAGAGATGCGGCAACAAAGAACCAGGTTTAGATTCATTGAGTTTTAATTTGTTGACATTCATCCATATTTTGATGTCCTTTATGCAGTTTTGAAGAACAGTTCGTGCATTTTCCAATTCATGAGGATCTGTTGGGTCCGGGAACATAAAGTTGAGTATCTCGGCGTGCACATGATAGCTGACACCAAGATGCCGGGCAATATCTCCACTGGTAATGATGGTAATCTGTAGCTATAGGACCGACTACAGAGCCCTGTGGCAAACCAAAATGGGCAGTGATTGGTTCAGAAGATTAGCCTGCCTTATGTCCACACGGCTAGTCCAGCCTTGAAGATAAGACTGGAACCAGCCCAAAGCTGTTCCCTGAAACACCAATGCGCTTTGATAGGCGGGATACAAGAATTTTCCATGATCATCGTATCAAAGGCAGCTGAAAGGTCCAATAATACGAGCAGCACAGCTTTCATTTTTACCATCAATTGAAGCATAATGTCCATTTTGACTTTTATGAGGCAGACTCAGTGCTGTGAGCAGCTCTATAGGCTATTGATGGGAATCTGCTAAATTATGATGATCCATGTTGTTCTGTTAGTCTGGCACATGCGATTTTCTCAATCAGTTTGCCAAAAATGTTGATCTTTGACACAAGTCTATAGTTTTTTAACACATTTTTCTCCAACGTTGTCCTTCTTCCAGAGAGGTTTGAAATTGCTGAGTGCGCACCACTTGGAAATATACCAGATGATAGCGAAGAGTTAATAATGCTTGTTAAACCTTGCAGGATTGAGATATATTTTTCCTTCAGGAACCAAGATGGAATAGGATCTAGTCTGCTTGATTTACTGGTATTTAGAAATCACTTAAGCACTTCACCTCTGTTGGGCGGAGTGTTATAAGTTGAGGCACAGTAGAAGCAATAGCAGTACCCCAAAATTGAGAGTTTGGCAAGACAATCAGCCATTCCAGGTCCGCTCTGATTTTAACGGATTTTAGTCAGGAAGTAACTTGCAAATTTTGTTGATCAGATCGCATGCAGATTCATAATATGGCAGATGGTTGAACATTTTTGGTTCACAATAATTTAATAATCGATAAACAGCTCTGGTATTACAAGTTTCTAATTTCTCGGGGAAGGAGAAGCTGGGGAAACGTCAAAGAATGAGCATTTGAATATGATTCCTTGGCCTTTGATTGTCACATGGTTTTTTACAGTCAGGTAAAATTCACGATCATCGCAGAACGAGACTTTCTCCATTTCCGTTCTGCTTTGCGCCTATGTTGACGAGCGAGATGTCAGCTCGTGTACCACGGCATACTAGATTTAACAAGACGAGTCTGAGTTTTTGAAGGGCCGATGAAGTCTAGCATTCTTTGGCATTCCAGACTGTACCATTCAAACATGTTATTGCCCAATTCATTATCTACAGCTGATGGACAGTTTGATATGAATCAGTCATCAATTTACAAATTATCATGAATCAATATTGGATCGTTCCGTACTGTTGAGGTAATACGCATCGGCTTTGGTCTTGGCACATCAAGTTAAAACCATGACTTGATGATGGACATTAGTTTGTCCGCTCAGTATGGAAATCTTTCAAAAATTCATGATTATCCAGAGTGATTAAATACTAAATCAATTGTGTGGCCATCTTTATGATTGGGACCATGAACATGTTGGATAAAACCAGCTGAATCAGTTGCATTGGAAAAACGAACGACGTCACATTTAATGGGTTCATCCCAGTGAACAATTAAAATCTCCAAGGCCAAATTAATTTTACCTGGAAACAAGATATTTCAGTGACAAACTGTTCAAACTCCCTAACAAACATAGAATTTGTAAGATATTTTCAGTAGATGGAGGTGGCCTATATACAATAACAAAATTAATGGAGTTTTGCTTTGTTGGTAACATGAGGCAAATTCAAAGGTATCATAACTACTGTCACTTTGTTTGACAACATTTTCAAAGGTTCTTACAAGTAAGCTATCCCGCACACGATTTACAGAATTACGAGGTATATTCAAGAAAGTGTACCAGGAGGGGTACATTCACCAATAACTACATCGTCACATTAACCATGATTTCTACCATTTCATATACTACATCGTTTAACATAATATTTAGTCTGTGAGTTCAACACTTTTGTTTCTTGTAGAACGAGCGTTCCATAAGCACCATATTGACGTTGTGCGTGTATTGGTGTGTTTTGTGGCAGGCTAAGTGGGTGAGTGTGCTTTGAGGTGTAATGATTATGTGAGGGCATGCCAATAGTGGCTTCTGTAAGATTTTGACCACCCTGGAGCCTCACGCTGCCTAATAGGGTGACTTGGAACGCGAGCATGATCATGCAGGTTAAGTATCAAGGAAGTAAGGCACATTTTTTTCCCCTTGACAAGAAATATAGCCTAGGACTCGAAACTTTCAACCAACAGGCTCTTTTTGTGTGTTGGTGGTTTTATTCAAAAATTGATTTTGTTGCTGTTTGGGTTTTTTCAATAGGTACCTAAACTTTCAGACAAAATGATGGGGTGCAAATTTCCGAACTGCGCCCCCTCCTCAGGGGGGGGGGAATGTTAGTACAGGGAAAAATTAAAATCGCGTCAAATTGTGTTTTAATGTATAGTAACGGGTTCTCTCCTCATAGGGTTGCCAAAAATATATATTTTGCCTAGGTTCCAAACTGTTAGTTAAAGCGGTATAGGCCCAGTAATGGTTCAAGGTCACCTGGGGGTAAAATGCTCCGATGTTGTTGAAAGTGGGTAAAATGATTCCTTGTGTCCTACTGAAACCAAAATGCTTTTTATTGATTTTGATATCACCATTGCGACATCCAGGTAAGTTCTGTGAGCCCCATAGACCATATAGGCCCTTGCTACATTTTGGTATGTAATTAGCCAACCAAATGTCACACACTGCAAAATAATACACGTTTTGAATCCTGTGAGATAATACAAACAACTTATCACCAGTTTCAACAAATCTGAGCATTGGGTAAAATTTACCCCAGGATGACCTGAACCAATTGGGCTATAGCGCTTTAATCTAAAGGTCGGAACCTCGTCAAATATGTACTTTTTCTAATCCTTCTAATAAGGAAGGGACAATCCAAATATCATGCTTAGTTATTGAGTTACCTGCCAGATCAGTACAAACTAAGCACACCTTGATTTTTTGGTAGTTTTATGATAATACACAATAATTCAGAGGTGTGCTAATTAAATTTTGTTGTGGTCACCTCGAAATCCAAGATGGCGGCCAAATTGGCTGCCGTTTTGGCTAACGACAGTATTTTGAGGGTAATGTCCTACGTGAGCCTTAATCACCTTGTTTTTGGTGTCATATTGAAGATAATTGAATTTTCTACATGATGATACCCACTTTTGTGGGTTTCGTTGTTATCTACATACCGTTTTGGGGCCAAAAAGGCATATTGTTTGCCATTTTTTTTCAAAAAATGATGCGGACTGAAATACGTTCTCCCCATATATCAAAAATCTTTCCTCATAATTGGATCAAGACTTCTCAGGAATTTGCCCTCATATAATATGCATTTTGTGTGAAAAGCACAGGATCATAGCAAGTTTAACTTGAAAGTTAGTGTCTAAGAATGAATGGGGTCTTAATCACAAAATTTTTGCACATTTTTCTAAACACATGAACAAATGTGTGTCAATACCATATAAAATGCCATATGACAATTTCTGATCACCTAATTATAATAAATGTTTGATTTCAGTTGCTGCAATGGCCTTGCTGATTCAACTTTTTTGCGGTAACCGCTAAACCCAAGATGGCGGCCAAAATGGCCGCTGCTTTGACAAAACAATGTTTTTAAGGATAACGGGTTGAAGAAAGCCTCCAATCAGCATGTGATTGGTGTCATTTTAAAGCAAATAAAATTTTCTACAGGATTATACCATGCTTGATGAGTTTAAGGTGGTTTAAAGTGGTATATGCAGCAAAAATGTGAGTTTTTGACATTTTTACCAAAAAGAGATCAAGAAAGAGACATTTTTCTACATTGCGGTAACCTCTAAATCCAAGATGACGGCAAAAATGGCCGCTGTTTTGACACAAATTACATTTTTAAGGATAATATTTGAAGAAAACCTCATGTGGTTATGTCATTTTACAGCAAATCAAATTTTCTACTTGATGTTTTCACTTTAAAACCGTAATATTTTACATAGCTCTTAAATAGAACCTTTACTTAAGCAACTGTGTGTAGCATAGTGTTCAACCGCTTCAAGTTGTCCATTTCAAAAATGTAATTTGCCAGAAAGTGTGATAAAACTATATTTTGAAATTGGTTAAATTGTTGCCAATACTTATGCAATAGGCTATACACACGATGAAACCAGTCATTTGTCCTTTATCTCAGCTCTGTATTGTTCTTCCCAACTATACATGTATGCAAAGAATACTACAGCATAAATATCTGAATTAATAGGCTGGATCTTGCACTCCTTTGGAGAACTGCAAATCCCTGTACATTTCATTCCGGCGTTTTTCTTGCACCCACATTAGGTCTGAATTGCAATCGGCATTGCAGCCACAACATGTCTCCCGCAAACCCGGGTGGCACTCCCACTTGGAAGTGACCCGTTTTTTCAGCATCCAGTTGTCAACCCAATGAAACCTTTTGAAAATTTCACCCAAAGCCCCCCCCCCCTTTTTTTTTTATTATACCACTGTTTTTTTAGACCCCTATTTTGTGGGGATTTTTGCAAAATTTTTTTGAAAAAAGACGATTTTAAAGAATTTTGCAAATTCAGCCAAAAGAACCATTTTGGGAAGTTTCCAAAATCTTGACTCAGAAAACCCCTATTTTTTTAAGCAATTTGTCTGTCTGGGTCTGTCCGCCAAGACCCTTGTTTTTTCAGTCCTGTCACCGAATGCCCCTGGGTTTTGGAAATGCCAGCCTAACACCCATAACCATTTCATGGGTGAGTGCCCCCCCCCCCCCCCCCCCGGGTTTCCAAAACACCCGATGGTGCTGGAGTCCAATCTATCCAATCCAATTTGAATTTCAACTTGAGCTGTTACCTCCATCCATGGCCGTGTGGAGATGGAAGGGTTTTTGTACTCGAGTGATACAGTGCCTATTGTTATGCACTCTTGGTAGTTGGCCCCCTTCCCTTTTTTTACGTAAGAGGCCATGTACTCTGGCAAGAAAGAAGTTGGCAGGATCAAATCTTCCAGACTACACGTGGTGGACCGAAGTTCATGGACCCGCATAAAGGCATACGAAGCTTCAGAAATGTGGTATCTCTCAATAGTATCCACAATACAATACCTTTCTCTCTGCCCTTGAAGGTCACACATACAGCCTTTTAAGTGAATGACTGCTCCTATTTATAAACCCATCACATGCTGATTCTCCAAGTTTTTGTTCCAATTGTCTGTGAACATTGATTTAACATGTTTCTAAGATGCAATTCCTGTCTGAAATAGACATTTGCTTGAAATCCATACCAGTCCACAAGCAGATCTTAGGTCAATACCATGGGCATCGGTATCCCGGACGCGGACGCGATCTTTTTTTTTCCGCAGTTAATTTGTCAATTAGCTCTAAGCAATTTAAAAGCGGCACTGGCACATTTTCACAAAATATAAAATTTCTTTCTTCAATTTGATCTCATAATGAGGTCAGGCCCATTGGCAGAACATAGTATATTTTACACATAAAAATAACAATAACCCCAAAACAGATAGGGACTTGATAATAGGATAAAGATATCCAGGTAATTTGTAGGCTAACTTTTAAGTTTTCCATACTTTAATCAACACATGTGTATATTACAGGAATATTTTGACTCGTACCTACTGATACCACTGAATATTAAACCACAAAGGTTCTAGACCGGTCAAACAGTGTGCGTACGTGGTAAACATGCATAACGGCTGTGGGTTCTTGTGTTAAACGGTTAAACGCCATAATTCGGTCGTCTGCTGAATTTGCGTCGCCGGCGACCTAATTACTTACAAAATCGTTTCTTTACCCTAAGAACGGATTGGTCTGAAATCATTTCGAGTGAGGGTTTTTGTATATAATAAGCTTTACAAAAACCATGCAAAAAATATCGATTTGAAAATCGTGAGGGCGCACACTATTTTCAAATTTGCCAGTGTCTCTTTAAGTTATTACAAGTTTAAACTAACGGAAAATAATTTTGCATCCATGACGGTATTACGACAACATCCGGCTGGGTCCAGTAGTGAAGCATAGCGGGCATGCAGATTAGTCTTCGATCACATGCAATTTTCCCCCAACTTATAGATTAACACTGGAAGTCTTCTGTTCTTGGTGTAAAATTCATAGCATGTGGATCCCAATGTGGCAAATAAGACAAGTCACACTCCAGCTATAATTCTAGCATACTTTGAGTTATTTCCACTATTCAATTAACGGGCGTCTCAGAGATTTCCCGAGGAGGGTGCCCTCAATTTTCAAACACATCGTGTTTTTTTTGCAATATACATTGCTTGTCCCTATTTGAAATAGCTAATTTCAGATTGAGTCCTTTATTATAGAAAATCAACAACTTTTTTCAAAATTCCGTATCTGCCTCAAACTTTGGATGAGCATTTAGGGACTGTTTTTATTTCCACTTGACTATTTTTCAATTAATAGGACCACAAACTGATATTTCAAAATCTCTGAGCGGCCTTTAAGAATTTCGAAGGATATCTTGAACCTTCCATCTCTTAGGACCTCTTAGCTAACTTATGACTTGTTTGCTGGGGCTAGCATTATTGTGGAGAAGCTGTTTTCGACTGTTCTATCGTGGACTCTGGTTTTTATTGATATTGTTATAAGGGTATGATCACACACACAATGCACACTGTTGCTGATACAGACCTAAATTTTTCAGAACGCCTAAAACGTAACACTTTTTGAACACCTGGCACTACTTAACACTAGTGTTCTGTTATAAATGTTTTCTGTGATAAATAGTCCAGTTCCTTAAAAATATGTGAAAAATGTAGAAACTACTTAAATGATGACAATCAAAATATCTATTCCATTATTTTGCTGCTCGAGTAAAAAACAAAAATTGTCAGAGTCGCTGAAACACAACTCGGACACCTTAGAACATTGGCGTTTTTTTTACGTTTGAACACTGGTGTCAGGCTTCTGAAGTGTACAAGGATTTGCACTTGTCCAAAGGATGCAAGAAATCCAGTCTATCAATTAGCTATTTATCCTGAGAACGAGTCCGATCATTCAAATATCAATAAACTTTCACAGAATAAGATCATACACAGATGATATCTATACTAAGTATTACTTAGTAGTTTTTCTTCTTTTCTTCGCATATACTTGGAAAGAACAATATAGAACAAGCATAAAGGACAAAATGCACCTGCTTTCATCATGTCTGTATTGCAAAATTATGGGCAATATGGTAGTCAACTTAATATATTTTATCACACTTTTTGGCAATTGCATATTTGAAATTAGAGACAATTGTATCATTGTTGAGCCATGCTACAACAGTTGTTTAGTAGATTTTTCTATTTAATCCTCTGTCAAAATAGTAGGTTTTTAAAGTGAAAACATAGTCATTTGGGATCCTGGGTGTCCTTTGGGATGCTATTAATTACTTATAGATCAGTAAAAATCTTAAAATTTATATAGCACATTTGTCCAGTAATGAGTAACAAGGTACTTGATCATTTAAGTCTTACATGTTTATATAGATGTGCTAAAAACGTGTTTGGCACTATAATTTTTCAGAATATGTTGTAAAGCTGGCTTTTTCACAATGTGCATATTTCATAGGGGCAAAGTCCTACAAAGTAATAGTACTCATAATAAGATGATTTTCATTGATGTAGAAAAAATGGTCTCTTTCTTGATCGCTTTTGGTAAAAAATGTCAAAAACCTCAACATTTTTGCTGCATAGACCACCTTAACCCCCATCAAGCATGGTATTCCTGTAAAAATATTATTTCTTTAAAATGACACCATCCATGCTGATTGGAGGCTTTCCTCAACCCGTTTACCTTGAAACAAACTTGTTTTGGCAAAGCAGCGGCCATTTTGGCCGCCATCTTGGATTAGAGGTTACCGCAAAAAAATGGAAATCACAAGGCCATGCAGCAACTGAAATCAAAACATTTATTATAGTTGGGTGATCAAAAACTGTCATATAGCATTTTATATGGTATTGACGCTCACACATTGTTCATGTGTTTAGAGCAATGTGCAAAAATGGCGTTTTTTGTGATTAAGACCCCATTCATTCCTAACACTATAACTTTTAAGTTAAACTGCCTATGATCCTGTGCTTTTCACACAGAATTTTTTATATGATAGCAAATTCCTGAGAAGTCTTGATCCAATTATGAAGAACAATTTGATATATTGGGGAGAAGTATTTCAGTCCCGCATCATTTTTTTGAAAAAATGTTGCAAAATATGCCTTTTTTGCCCCAAAAGGACGGTGTGGGAGCTAACAACGAAACCCACAAAAGTTGGTATGCTCATTTAGATAATTAATATCCTGCATATGACAACCAAGAACAAGGTACATTGAAGGCTCACGTAGGACATTACCCTCAAAAATACTGTCGTTAGCCACAAACGGCGGCCATTTTGTTGGCCGCCACCCTTGGATTTCGGAGGTGACCCGCAAACAAAAATTTAATTCGCACACCTCTGAATTATTGTGTATTTTCATAAAACTACCAAAAATCAAGGTGGCTTGTTTGTTTTAGTGATCTGGCACGTAACTTGCTTATTTTTGAATTTTGGCCCGTCAACCTTATCAAAGACGAACATGTTAATGTCCATTTACACAACAATTTTGACTCGATTTTAAATTTCCTGTAGTAACATTTCCCCCCTTGAGGAAGGGGAACAGTCCGAAAATTTCACCCATCATTTTCTGACGCCTGGTCCCTATTCAATGAAAAACGCAAGAAAATCAACTTTAGCACCAAAATCCTGCGGGAACTGTTTTCATGACATACCAACCCACACACTACCCTACCCGAGGTACACGGGTCGTAACGCTATGGGAATTTGGTGAGATAATTCTAAATTTTAGAAAGTAAAATTGTACAGTGGTATTTCAAAATTTTAAATTAAACACACTATTCATCGTGGGGGTGAGTTGTTTCCTCTTCTATGGTGCCTTTAAAACTTAATTTTGTGTTTTTGATTGGTAAATGTAAGTTAATTATCTATTTTCTCTCCCGGGTGCGAATTTGTCACCCTTCCTAAGGTTGACCCGTATTCTGCAACATTGATGTTTCGCTGGCATTTTGGCCTTCAAATACATTCAATTCTTGATTTTTGTTTCAATCGAGTAAATGTCTCTAAGAAGACAATACATTAAAGGCTGACCCCGCAGATTTCCTGAGGGAGGGCGCCCTCAATTTTCAAACCTATGGTGTTTTTTGCATGTACATATGCTTGTCATATACGAATCACTGTGGAAAAAGCTAAGCTCAATCGAAGTGTACTGGTGTACTACACCACAAATGTTTTACTTCAGGGAAACGAAGCATTCCAACGTTTTTTAATTATGTTAAGTAGATCGCACTACCCCAAACTAAATGATCGACGATTAACATTGATTATGTTTTTGACAACCGGCGATACCATTATTTTAAGTGGAAGAACGAAACATCTGGTCTCGTTCGTCCACTTATGGTATCGACTTGGTTTTAATTCGTTGCGTTGTAGAGAGAGTAACTGTTCAAAATATATCTTTATTGTCTAATTAAAGCAATAATAGTACTTTTTTGAAGAGCGCCCCAATTTTCCAAATTTTTAAAGATTTTGGCACAGTTGCATCGATAACTGGCTACTAAACTATACCTGTGAATGGTTAAGCTCGAAAATGTCTATGTGTCGCAAACGAGGAATTTTGTAATTAGAATAATTAATATCGGAGATCCCGATTATAATTCAGTGGCTGCTGGGAAACGGCCTTCCAAAATGAAATAGCCGGGAAATAGCCCATTGTACGTGTCTACCCTCAATTGGTTCAGGCAAGTCAAGTTAGAGGTAATTTTCGTGAGGTGGCACTAATTTATTATGGACGGACAGAATTTTGGCGTTTCCAGCTCCGCCGTTAAAGACACTATCAGTGATTTTCCCAAAAGAGTCAAAATATTTCAAAATTGCAGGAATAGCTTAGAAGTTAAGGATATAAATCGTAGAATTCCCATAAGTTACTTTTTTCAACCGAATAATTTACAGAAAAGGAAGAAAACGGCATTATGTGCTGTAGTAAGTATCCGTACGGACAGTAATGACTAAAATATCTGATTTTGTGCTATTAGGCTACCTCTGGTCTTATCATTTGCAGGATATGTTAAGATACCTGTACTTGTTACAAAAATGCTAAAACTGATTTTTGACAAATTTTTCTGTTTTTTGATTTAACAAATCACTGATAGTGTCTTTATTACAAATTGGGATCTCGATTCAATTTACAAAATCGCTTCTTTTATGACAAATACGCACTTTTGAGTATTATCGTTCCCAGGTATAGTTTACTACACAATTACCAACTCAACTGCAAAAACCTCAAATTTTGAAAATTGGGGGCGCTCTTCAAAATGTGCTATTATTGCTTTAAATACAGCTCAACTTTGTCTGTAAATTCTTAAAACTGACCATGTCATAAGGAACAATGTCAACAGTTTTTTTAATTTAATTGCAGATGCTACAAATTTAATGCTGTAACAGTGCAGAGGATTTGCTAAATATCTGACACAAGAACTACCCGGTCACCGTGTGGTTAATTGAATCTCTCAAGATGGCATCGAATTGATTGTGATATCAAAAAGAGATCTGAGTCAGTGACTTACCGTTTTAGTTCAGTAGGTGACGCTGCTAAAATGGCCTATTCCACATTTAGTCTCCAACGACTTTCTCGCCATTTAGAATGCCCTGTATGTTTGGACATATACGACAAGCCAAAGGCTCTTCCATGTCAGCATACCTTCTGTTTGGCTTGCATAAAGCAAACTGCAAAGGGCGATACCATACAATGTCCCGCATGTAAGAACTTTCATAGAATTCCAAAAGGTGATCCGGAAGAATTTCCAAACAACTATACTTTATTGCCAATGATTGATGAACTACAGCAAATGAGGCTACAAGAAGATGAGGTGCAAGTGGAGGATACTGTGTTGTCTCCAACACCATTGAGGCTAGAGGTTGAGATCCACTCACAACAAAGTCTTGTCGGTTTGGTTGTTGATAGATTTAAGGACATGGAAGCACGAGCTGAATCATTTGACCTTGTAGTAAGTAGACTTCAATCACTGCAACATACCATTGCTTCTAAGTCCACGGAGATAAAATCTGCCGTGACCTCAGAAATTAGACATCTTACTAAATGTCTTCAAGAAAGAGAACACGAACTTCATGACGAAGTTTCACTTTATGCTCATGCTGAAAATAGTCGATTGCAGACTCTGAAAGGGGAGGTTGCAGCAAAAGCAAGACATATTCGGGAAGTGTGCAACCAAAGACAACAAGATCTGGAAAAATATCAAGAACTTACAAGTGAAAAGTTGGATGCTTTACTCACTGAAGGGGATCAAAGTCTAAAAGAAATTGACAAAATGTTGACACGCTTTGAAGGAGTGGAATTCAAATCAGTAGAGTTCTCTATAGATAGTAACCATAAAGAGGAGACCATTGCGGCGCTAAGACAATTTGGTCGCCTGTCAGTACAACAAGCTCAGCAAGTGTTATTACAACGTAGTCGATTGCATTCCGCACCCACTATGAGACAACCTGATCCTGAAGATAGTCAGTCTTCATCAATGAAAAGACATAGGTCAGTCCCAAAATCCTACCACTTGAGCACTACAGATCACTCACTTCATGCCGACAGTTACTCCAGGTATCGATCCAAATCCTCCAGTGATTCTGCATATGACCATGCCTCATCTACGGCAGAAACCGGAAGATCAAGTTCACCAAATTCCTTTCGGACTACATGTCAACGTAGTGATAGTACTGATGCTGTACGACTCCGTCAAGGCCAAAATATTAAGGCCTCTACATCTGCAGGATTAAATGAACCATCTTTTAAAGGTGTAAAGGAACAAGAAAAGAGAGATGGAAAAGTAATCGGTCCTAGAAGTATGGATTGTGATTACTTCCAACGCTTTCAAAATGAAGGTGGTCATTGTATAGGTCAATCTCAACAAATTTTTGACGGTTCAGAATATGATCCCATATATCCTCTTGGTATTGCAGTTGTTTCATCCGGCAAACTTGCTGTAGCTTCTGGAAGTGCTCTTCGGATTTTCAATTCTCAGGGTATCGAATCAACGCCACGTGCACCTCTCAGAACGAAAAGAGCACGCGTTCTCGCTGACGTTTGTTGCCTGCCTAATGGAACCATTGTGGCAACAGATTCGTTCAATAATGAAGTGCTACAGTTCAGTTCAAGTGGACGACCTCAAGGAAGCCTCACAATGCAAGTAATTGGACGGAAAGTTGACAAAAGATATCAAGCCTTACGGCATTACCTGTGATCAAAAAGGGTTTCTTTTCATTTGTGATCGTGAGAACAAATGCGTGGTTGTGTGCCGACCAAATGGCATCGTAGACAGAGTCATAGGAGCTTCAGGACCAAATCAGCTGAAAGATCCTCTATACCTAGCTTTGAATAAAACTGAAACTGTCCTATACGTGACCGATTGCCAAGCAGCAGCTATTCTGGTATTTACAGTCGACGGAGATTTCGTGAGAATTATACCCAAGCCGAATACAGCATATTCATCGGAAGAAGGTAGTGCAATGTCTGTACGATTTTCACGGCCGGCTGGCGTAGCTCTTACATATAGGGGCAATCTTGTTGTATGTGACAGTGACTTTAACATTGTACAGATTGTAAATCCAACCACCGGCACTCTCGTAGCTTTGGCAGGTGAAGGTGATTCACCAGACGAAGATACGAACACCAATACAGAATCACAGCTGGAACGACCAATGGGTGTTGCCTTCATTGAGAATCTGAACGCCATTGCAGTTTGTGACACAGGAAATAATAGAATACAGATCTTCAAGTTGAATCTACCGCCATAGGCCTCGACATTAACGTTTACTATATATTTGCAAAAGGAGGTATTGGGGAACCCCCATCCAAAGCAATAAACCTCATCTTTTAATGGTACGGGTGCACAAGTTGTACATATCAGGATAAGTTGCTCATTTTCGGTATACTAGTAGTACTAAACAAAACTTTCTAGCTCTATGGTCTTATTGAAGACACTTTTATGTCTACATTGAAAGTCTGTAACACATCTTCAAAAGGTTCTAAAAGACATTTTGCAGTTTTGGGGATAATGGCATTGTAATATTTCCAATACCCTGAGCTTTAAAACAATATATGATTTGTTATGGTTTCTACTTTCTTTTTCTTTGTTTTTTTTTCTTGAGGTTTAAGGGGTCAATATCTCAAAAACGACCAAAATGTCAGTTCGAACTTTGTAATATTAAGGGTGGCGAACTTTTTTTTTTATTTCATTTCATCATCAATGTACAGTAATAAGCAAGCAATGAAAAGAACATAAAAAAGTCCAGACATCTGCACCGTTACTCCGCAGGACTGTAGACAAGACAACCAATATTACAAAAACATTTAAGAATACAAAAGAGGTTATTGTGCAATGCACTATAGAAAATAAAATGGGGATGTATAAAAAGATAATTTACAAATTTAAAAGCACAAGAAGAATATTAATTATACCTCAAAGCGCAAGGTCAGACCCTTCAGAGATAGTCGATCATGATAATACTTTGCTATCACAGAGGCCATTATCTTTCCAACTGATGCCACTTTCTTGAACTTCTTGGGAGAAGAAGATCCACGGTGTTTACATTGGCTTTTGGATTCTGGTTCAAAATATTGAACCTCGCGCTTCATCCTAGGTGACAATCCTCGTAAAGAACTTGGCTAGACGCACCAGACGTTCCATTGAAGTTTCAAGTCTGGTCAGCTTCTGATCTGGTGTCAACATTCTCCGTACCGACCTTCAAGAGAGCCTTTTCATCCCCAAGATGTCAGTCAAAACAGTTTGCACTGAACCACAACTGATGCCCACGTTGTTAGCTATTTATGCAATAGACTCATGTACAGCCTGTCTCAAAAATGGTAAATTGTCTTTTGTAAGCAAGATATCAAGGAATTAATTACTTCAGATTGATACCAGTTTAAAGAGTAAGGACCAGGCTTTCTAATGCTTTTTATTTCATGTAATTTGCTTTTGGCAACCTTGAGATACAATCAACATTCAAAGTTTAATGCCACTTTAAGGCAATGAATAACGCATATAAACACGTTGCATTTGATCAAATTTGGTTGTGACCATCTTTTTCTCAGCATTTCTGAGTGTTATGAATTTTATTTCTGTTTGTGAAGACAATTGCGATCATTGTTGTTGATGTTATGATAATATGGATCCAGCTTCTACAACCTTTACCTGAAATTGCCAAATAACTTTACCCTGGTTGTTTTTCATGATCCTAAAGATGACCCACTTCAAAGAAGTTGAAGCAAGTGGTGATTTATTTTTTCATGCTGAAAACCAGATTTCAAGAGCCACTTCTGCTTCAACACTCCAAACCTATAAGCCATAGGTAGTATAAAAGCTTATAAGCTGTCCTTTTTTGATTCTTTGTAAAAAGACAAACATCATGGTGTGTTTTTCAACTCAATCGGAACATTTTAAAAGTTTGACCAATGGGTAAACTTGAAATCTAAGCCAGGGGCCCATGAAAGAGGAATGGCAAGTGCTTCATTCAAATTTTTGATTATCAATGCATAAAGTGCTTGTGTACCAAAAAACACAATTTTATCCAGATTTGCACAATAATATTTCCCTAGATGCATCCAAATTGGAAGGCTGAGATTACGACACTCTAGCGAATACCATAATCAGAGACTCCAGGCCTGTTCCGCAAAAATAGTGTACAGTACAAACAAAAGAAATACACTATAGGAATCGGTGTTTCTGCACCATCTGATGGATTATAATCGCATTAAGGACACTTGTCATGATCGTAAGATCTCCTTAGAATAAAAAGAGATAGTAACGAGACAAACATAAAAATGTTAGGCTGAATGCCACAACGTATGGTTGTTGATGTTGTTGTTGTTGTTGTTGTTGCATTGTAATGGCGCCTTCAGCTACTTAGGCTATTTGCGCCAAAAACACAACTTATTTTTATAGATAAATATAAGGACAATGCAAGAGAAACATATTGCAAGATGTGATAAACAAGTTGCAGCTATTCACTATAAGGTTAGTACAAGAAATGGCAATGACACCTATACTACAATATATATTTAATTAAATTAATGGTTGTTATTTGTGTGGCGCAAGCAGGACTGTATTCAATATGTAAAAGCTGCAGTGGTGTCACAGAATGACATTTCTACGAGTCAAAGGTGAATTCTAGAGACATGATACTGTCAATATTCTTGAATCAAAGATAGAATATAATGATATGGATACCAACAATGAGCGTGAATTTTGCATATGCTAAATATATAGATTTATTACAAAAGAAGAGATGTTATATATTAAAAAGACACACGATCAAGCTCCACGGCCAGTTAATTAGCCTTTTTTTGTAAACGGACATTCACAACCGGACTGGCCCCGGCACACAAATTAGAAATAGCCAAATCTTTACCATGATTTAAAATAGCCGATTCGACCAAATTGACCATAATCATCCAAAATTGTCCGTAACCTCAAAATAAGGCATACTCATCGATCCAATGACAGAGTTGTAGGCGCCCTATAAGGACGCTCCAACTCTGTCATGAGGCAGAGGAGTATTGTGATCGGTCACGGACCTTTTTGAGGAAAGAAACAAAAACCGACAGGTCTCATGGCATACCAATGCAGTGCACTGGTGCAGGTCGCAATTCACCCACGCAGCAGGTGCCCAAGGCCCGAAAGCTCCCGCACCGCCACCAGGGAGTGCAATGGGTGTGACAGTGTACAATTTGCAAAGTTATACATATGATCTTAGCCAGAAGGCCGAGAAGCGAATAAGCGATCCGCAGCCTGTAGCTGCGACTGTGTTTTAAAGAATACTTTTGTTTGGCTTTTCACATTTTACTCTTTCATGATCTGAAAACCCTGTATGGTGTCACTCTGGGTACATACTGGAACGCAATATTTCCAATTGGATTGGGCTTTTGTGTTCATTGCAAACCATACAGCTGAATGCCCAAAGACCGAATACCTCCGGTAGATTACGTGCTGGACTATCGCGTGCTGCTGTGCGACACTCGTACGGCGCGAATATTTAAGCAAGGGATCTGGTGGTTTATTTAGAGAAAATAGGCCATTGTTCCTTTTAACGTTAAAATTATAACGATATCTATCACAAATGGTACTGAATAATTAGATAACGTATATGAAAGATAAACGGCTCAAAGCAGATCATTCGCGAATATAAAGATGTTTAAAGGTGTGTTTCGCTTGCTAGTTTCTGGCATGTATCGCCTGCGGTTCCACATTATTTTGGTAATGTGGCGTGACAACATTACCAAAACAATGTTTCTCGAAGTGACCATTGCATTTCTATTTTGTAAATTCGATGCACTGTCCACAATACCATCAGATTACCATAAGACAATGGTTTGGTCCGGGGTGGGGGGGCACTCATATATGAAAGTGACGGGGATGTGCGGATTGAACTTTAAAGTAGGGGGCATTCGCTGAGGAACTTTAAGGGGAAAAAGGGGGTAATTTGTTGAGGAGGATGCAAAACTGGGGGTCAATCACTGAGCCGCTCACATTTTGTGAAAAAAGGGGGGTCATTCAGTGAGGGCACCATATGCTGAAGTTCCATCAGTGAACAAGAGGGGCTTTCTGTGAGAGCATGAAATAGAAATACTGGGGACCATTCAGTTTGATTAAAAATGGGAGGCATCAACTGAGAGTAAAAAAAGGGGGTCTTTCAGTGACAGGTTAAAAAAGGGGTCTTTCAGTGACAGGTTAAAAAAAAAGGGGTCTTTCAGTGACAGGTTAAAAAAGGGGTCTTTCAGTGACCATGTTTAAAGTCACTGCCCACTTGGTAAAGTGGGAAGGGCATAACTTTGCACAAACGAAATTACAAAGGTCAGTTTATACACTGATTACGTTTTGCGTTCTTACCTATTTCAAAATGAGCAGTTGAAACCTTGTTTAAATTGCAATACCAAAAAACCTAAATGAGCGTATACAACCTTAATTACGTAATCGGCAAATATAATAGCTTTAAAAAATCGGTGGTTTGGATTATGTAATTAAGAGCAATACAAGTTCGACCAAGCGCAAGACAGAGCCCGTCTGGCAACATGGTTATCTTGTTAACTATAACGCTTGGTCAGTATCCTGCGCTGTTCGAAATTTTGGTGGTTGCTCGCGACGCCTTAGTTCTGAATCAACAAAGTTTATGGTGTTAGGTTCCTATAACACGTATAGAATTCTTCTCTGGTACTAGGTTATTAAGTTAATTTAAACTGCACTTAGTTAAATATTCATTCCTAACTATTAAACAATAAAAATCATGATTAGATATAAATAAATCGTAAGAGGGTCCTCTCAACAGACGACATGACAGATGGGTCCATTTCAACATCATTACAAATCGAATCAGAATTTACCCAATAAGATAACCATTCTAGAAAAATAAACCTATTATGGACTAGACCTTTGTGTTAGACTCACACACGGTCCATTATAGTAGTACATTTAATGTTTTTTAATTAAGAAAAAAATAGTACGTCGCTTCTTTATAACGATAAATATATATAATTCTCGAATAAAATGCCCCGTGAAAGTACCAATCGCTGAGTTGGTGTATGAAGGTATGTACAAGTTCTTAAAGATGATTTCTATTAGAATGCGGAAATGCTCGTTAATTTTTGTTTTCTGTCGCGGTAAGGTAATGGTAAGAAGCGACAAGTCATAAACTTGACATATTCATCTTAGGATAGGGAAAATTTGTGTTAATGTTCATACAAACCCATTAATATTTAAGTTTTGTTTCGTTTATTTTGTCCTTTGTCGCTGTTGTCAGTTCGTGGTATTTTATTAATCTTATATTTAAAAAAATGCACTTGATATTAGTGATAGCTTAAAGTTGACACTTTCGAAACTAATTGAAATAATTCTGAGGGAGCTTTTTAAATTCCTAAGAATCAAACACGTGTTCTCAACACTGATAATATTCCGCATTTACATATAAAACCTTGTAGTACAAAATATAAATACAAAAATATTTACAAATAACACTCCAGTTTCAGTGAATTAACTGTAATATAAGAACTGTTCGTCAGTTGCATACACATTATCGCATCTTGTAGTCAGCATTAATGTAATTCTGATTGAAAACGTTTTGTGCATTAAATCATTAAAAACAGTGGCCCTCTTTAAATTTGACATTGCTTTGGTTAATGTTCTCATAACCTTCGAATATCCATAGAGCAGGAGCAGAATATCAAAGGAACCTTATTTTAAGGATTTTTTCATCCCCCACAACAGAAAGGGTTTAACACCATTGGTAGATTGTATAGACCATCTAGGTCACTGCTGGGTAGTTAGTACTTTCAAATTGTGTCACTCTTTCAATAAGTGCCAGTTTAAGGTTACAGAGGGGTCAAAAATTTAAAATGTCCCAATCATGTTGAAAAGTATGCCAAATTGTCCAACTCGTCATAATGATTTTAAAAACGTATAGTTTGTACTAGTTACGACCATTGGTTTTGGAGTTATAGGGTACAAATGACTAAAATGTTTAAAAGGTCAATCTCAAGGTTTGATACATTACACTACCGGCCTTGTCTGGACGACGCGAATTGGAACATGTTGGAATAATTCATCGGCAATAGCGAGAGTTCTGAATACAGTCTATGGACGACTGGAATAGGGTTTCAGATGTTTACAGCACAAGAATGTCCACATCACTTTATCAGAGAAGATTCAACATTAACAGCTTGAAGAACTCTCGAAATGTAATTCCTCCAACGGCAGGTTTGTACCCAAAGTGACAGCCTACGGAGCTCTACGGACGCGTACAGAGGTTTACTCGACACGAAAATCCTACATTTTTGTACATTATGTGAATATAAGCTATACCACGAAATTATACTAATTGTAAATTTGTAACGAATAATCATGAATGTAAATTTGTAACGAATAATCATGAATGTTGTTTTGCAAAAATAATTCTAAAATCATTATTCAAAAGTGACATTAAAGCTTCTGACAATTATGAATTCATTTCATGTGTTTATATTCATCAAAATTGAAATTTGAGTTTCTATACCCAGAACATGCATTTCGGAAAATGCTTTCTTCAATGGCACACATACAGAGTGGTCCAAAAACGGTTTTCACCTTTTTGTCTTAAAATTTCTCAAAAGTGGGAGCATATTCAAATTCTTTTAAAGATATTTATTACCTAAATTATCTTGTTAGATCCTGTTGAAAATGACGTTGAAAACAGAGCTCAAATAACAAAATGGCGGCTGTGTAGAGAAAAATAGTCAAAAACTACTTACACACGTAAGTCTATGGGCAATCGTGGTTAACAATAATTAATGCCATTCCGTGAACTGTAGACCTACTCAAGTAACACAAACTACTGACCACCATTCAAGTTTGTGTGAGGTGTTTACCCTTTGAAAATGAATGAGAGAATATTTCAATCATGAAACTGAACCAAGGAGACGTACACTTGAATCACTTGAATACACTTTCAAATGTCCATTTACAAAATTAAGTTGATTTCAATTGGAGAGAGTTTAAATTAAAAGGACTTTGCATTCTTTCTTGTCAGTCACTTTATCGTCACTTTTGAAAGCTGCAGCTCAGTGTTTAGCTCTAAAAAATAAGGCAATTTACAACAGAGGAAAGTTTTTTTTACAGAAGAGTAATAATAATAGGTCCCAAGACGGGGAGCGTGTTCAATGTTTGAGTGTATCAATCTTTTATATAATTGGTGATCGCCAACAAAGTGCCATAGACTTACGTTTGTGCAAAGTGGTTTTTCACCTTTTCTCTAGAAGGTGGCCATTTTGTCATTTCAGCTTTGTTTTCAACGCCGTTTTCACCAGGTTCAACAAGATATTGTAGTTAATAAATATCCTCAACACAATGTTGATATGTCTACCCTTATTTGAGAAATTTGCATAAGAAAAAGTGTAAACTTTTTTTGACCACTCTGTACTTATGCAAATTTGTATAGATGTCACACCACTGTATTTATTATCGCGGCCGCATACGATAAAAGTGGGATATGCCGAAAATTGTCTAATACAAATTGCAAGAAATTATAAAGTTATGATAATAGGCTATATCCATAGGGCTTTTAATAAACGGGCCTCCCTATCACACGCGTTTTCGTACCTTGCGTGGTTCAACATTCTTGAGTACGGCAGTATCACTTGGCATCCTTTAAACATCACGCTAACCAACAGGTTGGAATCTACTCAGCGATTTGCCTGCAGATTCATTCTCTAGTCTTGGAATCTCTCCCATGAAGATCTCCTCCTTGCTTCCAATCTTCCTCCCTTATCTAAGCGCCGTGACGTTGCTGTCCTGTGCAATCTCTTCAAGATTCTTAACCACCTTTGCTCTTCTCCTAATCCCTTCAAGTCGCACCCTAGACCTACCCTTCGCAATCTCAATAGCCTCTCTCTTGATCCACCCTTCCGCAGGCTCTCGCTTTCCAAAAGGTATTTTATGCATTTGCTCCCACATTATGGAACTACCTGCCCGAGGATGTTGTAAAGTGCACCTCCCTAAAAGCCTTAAAGCCGCTGTTAGCCTCCACATCTTGTAGCTATAGGTCTTAGGTTTTTTTATTTTCTCCATTCGTCTGGTCCCTTTATTTTTTGCTTTTCCATCCGCCATTCCTTTTCACTTTTGGTTTTAGGGCTGCCTTCTTATTTTTGTGTGTTTTTTATGGGCATCCCTTTAATTTAGTGCTATGTCACTATTGGGCTTGTCCTGGCTATATAGCCAATTGTTATAAATAAATAAAATAAATAAATATTAATTTTCATATACAAAGCCTATAGGTCAACAAAATTTTATTTGACGGTATAATATGTGACTATCAAAAGTACACCACCACACGAAAATTCACATGATGCAAGCTCCTATCTATCGCTATTATAAGAGCAACTACAGTGGCACGCATTCTAGACTACTCTCCTAGCATGCCCAGATAGGGTTATAAATGAGAATCCTATTCCCGAAGGTTGGGGAAGAAGGTTTGAGTATGTTTGAAAGTTGCCGAATCAGATCTTGGGGTTCAATTTCTGGGAAATGTGGCAAACATTGTAAAATACCTGTTTAAATAAAATCGGAGCACTGGGTAATGTTTACCCCAGGATGACCTTGAACCTTTATAGGGCTGTACGTATTTAACTAAATAAAGGTCGGAACCTAGACCAACTATACCTTTTTTAATCCTTATAACGAGACCAATTTATTGGTGCGCATTTAAAAACAATTAGAGACTTGATTTCAAATTTATCCCTGAACTAATTTTACCCTCTTATTTTACCATGTTTCCTACATTTTCCAGAGGTTGGACCCAAAAATACTGATTCAGCACCCTTCAATCTATAGAAAAACATCTTCAAACCTTCTTCCATAAACTTCGAGAGTACGATTTTCATTTACAACCCTACTAGCACTCCGACCGGGTAGCTTAGCTCTTACTTTTCAACAATACTTATGGAAAATCCTCACTATATCCGAATAACTTGAAGTCTTTCTTGTATCTCCATCGCAGTCCTTCCACATCTTTATCTGCGAGTTGTTCAAAGTATTTGTCGACAATAGTCTGCTTTGAACTATTAGTTTCGTGCGGTGATTGTCCTACAACTATATCCAAGAATTGTGAAGCGTCGATCTGTTCCAGTATAAATGTTGCATCAGTTTTAAGTGTTTCTAATTTGCCTATGAAATTATAATTTACAGCACACGGTAGACAAAGGTCATTCATAGGAATCCAATGCTCTGCCGGGCCACCACCAAACTTCACATTTGGATCACCCATATATTTCACATATTCTTGAAAAGTTACGTCATATCCATGGCCTGGTGTTTTTTCTTTCAATTTTGTGTGCTTACCATACTTTAAATGTATTTTATTCCCGTAATCATTCCGGAAACTTCGAGTTAATGGTGTATCGTTTTCAAACTTTTCTCGGTAAGTTGACAGAGATCTGCTAAATGGATTCCGAGCTATCACAAACGACTTGTAGGTCGACAAGCGGTGGAAGATATCTGAAACTGGCAGTTGGTTCAAACGCCACCTAGCTGTTTTTGTTTGAGAATGAATTCTTTGAAAGGACATTTTCTGAAGTTGTTTTCTGTCAACTTCTCCATTCAAAAGCAGAAATACTTTTTTCCAGTTTGTGCATCCACCCTTCGGGATGTAGCAGTAGAGGGCTTTGTGCTTGTCAGACACCAAAATATGATTAAGCTTGTTTTTATTTGTTTCTAACCATTTCTCTGTGATACTGCTTTCCAGATGCCAAGCTTTGCACTGACTTCTTAACGTCTCCCTACGATAGACTTGTTCCTGTATCCAGTGACACTCTTCGTCGCATAAAACCTACATTAAGATGATAAAGTGATTTTATTAAAAGCCGAATGTTAGTAGTATTAACAGTAGTAGCAGTAACAGTGCAGTACACTAGCAAAAATAAAAACGAGAATTTGGACATTTCGTTGAGGTTTTCTAATCTGAATTTATAGAATATTCACCTAATTAATGCATGAGAACGTTTAGTTTCTTATCAGAAAGTATGAGAATTTTATAAATCTACATTCTCTCAGGCCAAAGAAAAAACTTTGTCTCAGCTTATTTTGGCTAAAAAGCTATGTGCTATGCTTTTTTCCTTTTATTTTACAAAATAAGCTATGACCTATGCGATATTTTTTGTTTTGAATTTTAGAAATATACAATGTGTGTCACTCCAATGTACTCCTCTTTTATTTTGAAAGCATAAAACAAACTTCACACAATGACAAAAACACAATATAGAGTCCATACAGTCCACTTTCTTTTTTTATTTGTATAGTTCCATGTCTTTACATGCCCTACGAATTCGGCAACCTAGTATTTAAAAAATCGTAAAAGTTCATTTGCATTGACTTCTTGACCTGTGGATTTCATTGGTACTCCAACCAGTGTCATCCCGCATTTGCTCGCACTGGACGGCAATGAAGATAAAATGGCTCGATGGCAGGAAGGAAAAGTTATCACTATATAGATCCATTGATCAATCTACAAAATATTTGTATTGCTAATGTCAAACACCACAAAAACATCAACTTCGCACTGTGCTAGTCTAATCACAGACTTTCTATGAAAATATACTCACAGTACAGGGAATACGAATTCCGGCCTCCTCTGTGGAAGACTTGTAAGGGTGCTGGGTTTATTTAGGACTTAAAGCATATTGCTGGTTACCAAATTTAAAACACATTCGTATACTGTACTGAGTAAAAAGTACTGAGTATCGCCCATATAAAAAAATCCTTTAAAATGTAAAACAAATGTAAAAAACGCCGCCGCCGTGTAGAGCTATGAACTAAATCAAATTTTAAAAGCTATGGCTAGGGAAGCTGAGACAAACTATTTTTTAGCCTTAGTGTAGATGCAATGTTTAGTCAATTGAAATCGTATTATAAACTAAGATTTTCTGATGAAATTTCTCTTTCCCCTTCTGCAAAAAGTGCATACCATGCCATAAAAATGATTTGAATACTCTTCTTCTTAGGTGAATATGTGTTATCATGCCCAAAGGTTGAAAGTTTGAAATATTGCTATTGCAATTCATTAGAAAACGTTACCATTGAACTAGCCTTGATCAAGCTTCTCTGCTATGAAACGACAAATTTGCTATTTATTTTTAATCTCAATTATTTTGAACATTGTGTTTGCAGGTTTGAAATCAGTGCTTTAGCATTGAAGGGCCTCCTCTGTCTATAGGGCAAGATTAAATAAACAAATAAATTGGTACACTCCCTGCCTTTGTCTATTGTGCACACTGGATCCAGGAGCCTTTGTATAAAACCACAAATTCCCGTTGTGGTCAAGTGCATTGGTTGTGCTACTCAGGGCGACAGCCTTGATTAAATTGCTTTATGGTTTTAATCGTCCCTATATAAAAATTCTTGCAAATGCGAGAAAACTTGAAGCCTGACAGATTGAACACGGCTCTCTGTCTGAGTTGAATTTATTGAACTTGCTATTGGAAGCATGGAACATAGGCCATGTGAAATTAGAGACCTCAAATTAGGTGCTTGATAGAATTCTCGCCATGATATTGCTATTTCTTTCATTTTAGGGAGGGGAATATGCTCCACTTCTCGCATGATTTTTGCCTAATGATCTGTGACATTATTTGTATCAGACGTGTGAACCAATGAATAAAGTTGGCAATGCGCCTTGAACAAGGCTACCACTTAACAGGCGCTAGGCTAATTGGTCGGTTTTCGGAGGATTTGCCACTCCATCCCTTTCTCATCAGAATGTTATTGTATTTCGTAATCTCCAGATAATAAGAAACATTTCAGGCAATTTTCAAATTTTTACCGGAATCTCCAAAATTAATTCCCAGCATCTTCGTTTTATTAGTGAATAGCAGCAAGCGGTAGCAGCAGCAGCAGCAGCAAAACAACAACAACAAAAAGTAGCAGTAGTGAAGCTTAGTAGCTCTTAGTGACAAAGATACTATAGCAGTAGTACTAGTAGAGGTTCAGCAACAGCAGCGAGAGTAGCAGTAACTAGATTACGGGTGAAATTTTGTCAGCACGAATGGAAAACATAAACAGTTTGATATCTATAGGCACCTGTTGAGTAAGTGTGCTGGAATTTGAGACCAATGTAGAATTAGCTCTCTTGCTCCTTATGTGTTGACCGTGATCCCTCGCTGTGGGTTGTGAATGTACAAGGTTTACCTTCCATGACGAGAAAGGACTGTTGGCTGACAATTACAAAAGCATATGAGAAATTAGTTTTTCTTTAAATTCGATGTAGAGCTCAACACATTACAACCCGGGATTACAACATTCTTACACAAAGTATGAGCTTTTTATGTTTGATGAGGTCATTTCAACGAAGGGCTTAAGATACATCGGCTGGAGTACGTCTTTGATCACCTGTCTTAAAGGGGGTCTCGTGCACCCCCTGAAATCAATTGCTAATCAATGTCTCTATATCAGAAAAAAATGCGCAGAAAACGATTAGCTATGTTAAAAAAATCAAAAATTGTCCCACGTGCCATTTTTAGGTATATTTATGCAAATTAGGATCG
Source organism: Ophioderma brevispina (assembly GCA_023653785.1). Lineage (NCBI taxonomy): Eukaryota > Metazoa > Echinodermata > Ophiuroidea > Amphilepidida > Ophiodermatidae > Ophioderma > Ophioderma brevispina. The sequence continues at coordinate 120,036 of JAMKCH010033538.1, forward strand.
CCATTACAGAAAAATATAGTTTTCACCGTATATATATATCTCAACAACAAGAAACAAACCTGTTCTTCTTACAGAAGAATTTTAAACTGCATACGTTTATCAATGGGCAACCAGTGCAAAGATGTTAACAGCGGTGATGATAAATGACGACGGGGCACCTGAAAAACTATGCGGGTAGCCCGATTTTGGAGGCGTTGTAGCCGAGCAACATCCTTGTTTTTACAGCTGGAGAGGAGTGCATTCCTATAGTCTAATTTAGAAAGGACAAGTGTCCGTACAGCATTAGCAGCAGCCTCGCGGTCAATAAATCTTCTAATTCTAGCAAGGTTCCACAGCAAAAAAATTAACTGATTTGCACAACATGGACATAGTCATTGTGGAATCAAAGGTAATGCCTAGGTTATTAATGGTTGATGAAGGACTGATTTCAACAGGTCCAACACATAATTTGAATTCTGACAATCTGTCCATATTGCGATAAAAAAACTCAGTTCTAGAGTCATTTAGTTTCAGCATGTTGTTCATTAGCCAAATACGCAGATCCTTCACACTAGATGTTAACCTAAAGATGGCACATTCAGCATCCCCTGGAACCTTTGCATTAAATGACACATATATTTGTACATCATCAGCGTACATATGGTAGTTTAGACCATGCAAACGTATTATGGAAGAGACATATTGAGAGTATATTGTAAAGCCTCTAGGACCAATTATTGATCCTTGTGGTAAGCCACATTCAAGAAAGAAAATCTTTGACATATTACTACCAACAGACACTCTAAAGTGGCGACCAGTTATGTATGAACGAAACCATTGAAGGGCTGTGCCTTTGATACCAAAGTCATGCTCCAGACGTTGTAGCAGGATGTCATGGTCAAGCATAACTAAAAAGACAGCATTATTACCATCAAGTGCTAGATCGATATCATTCTTCACTCTGAGCAATGCCGTTTCGGTACTGTGCTTACTTTTGTAGGCAGATTGGAATTTTTCATCAAGACCATTTCCCTGCATATGCTCATTAACTTGGATAATTGCTGCCTTTTCAATTATCTTGCCAACAAAACCAAGATTAGAAACTGGCCTGTAATTTTTCAAATCATTCCAGTCAGAGTTGATCTTTTTCAGATTTGGTGTCACAATGGCCTGTTTCATTTCCTGTGGAAATACACCAGTAGTAAGAGATGTATTAACAATATTTGTAATAATCAACAATACAACATGAATATTATCTTTCAATAAATAAGTTGGCAAACAGTCAATCTTGCAAGTTTTGTTGCTACTTTCCATGATGATACTCTCCACTTCATTCTGGTGCAATTTTCTGCTTGTCTTTTTGCTATAACGCTAGTCATAAACGTTGTTTAAAAAATAAAATTACACTCCACTGTTATTTAGAGTACATACATATTTTTTCGCATGATTAGATACACTATATGACTGTACATAGTTATGAAGTAAAATGAACCCATATTTTGTATAATTGTGCTACATGTCATTGAGTTTCATAAATGTTGTCAAATGTAAGGCAAGTAACATGGAATTACCCTTAATAGGTGATAAAGTGCACTCAAAGCCAATGCTTAGAAACCCCTTAACATGGAATTACCCTTAAAAGGTGATAAAGTGCACTCAAAGCCAATGCTTAGAAACCCCTTAACATGGAATTACCCTTAATAGGTGATAAAGTGCACTCAAAGCCAATGCTTAGAAACCCCTTAACATGGAATTACCCTTAATAGGTGATAAAGTGCACTCAAAGCCAATGTTTAGAAACCCCTTAACTTGCCACGGCTAATTACCTTCTACTCCTTCCTTCTTCCATAGCAACAACACACAAATACAAGCTAATAAGAATATGCATATCGTTGTGTGTAGACGCCTCTTACGGGATACCAGTTTGAATCTGCATCTATCCATCTCACCCGATGCCAAAATGGTTGACAACAGAAACCTTATTACAGATGAAATCCCAGGTTAGGCTTTGCAAAACCCATTGAACTGAACCTAAACACAAAACATACTATGTGATGCCTTGAATTGGTTGCCAAATTGAATTGATCCGTGCACTATCAATACAAACTATGAAGTCTAATCGAAATACTGTGAAATTCCAAAGTCCATATTTGTCAGAGTATAAACGATACTCTATTAATATCAATTGATTTGCTGGTAGTGAAAATTATGATCTGCACACTGAGTTTAATATTTACAGCCCTACATGTAGTATAGAATAATTTTAGTATGTTTTTACAACAGAAAATTTTGGAATGGATGTTCTTGGGTAAACGTCTTTGTCCACTGTTAAGGTAAAAATGTCCCTGGACGTTTATTTTGGAGTGAACAGCACCCGTTTCAGGGCGCCATTTTATCAAGATCACAGCGCTGTTGCCTATTATTATTACGTTACCATTAGGAATATCGTCCCAACTTTTTCGCTTCTGCCGGCCAAGCTTGCACACATCCCTATCAGGACTAAGAGGTTACACACCATAACTCACTTATACAAAGTAGTCTATGGGAAAAATGGCAACTTTGAGCATGTTTCTTTCACATTTAAAACTCTTACAGAAGAAATACAACAATACCACACCAAAGTACAAGCTAAAATCACCAAATAACCAAATTTTGAACATATGATGACCAGAAAAAAATTTAGTTACGAATCACCAAACTCGCCCGACGCCAGACCGGTGTGAAAGCAACTACAGTCCGGCGGGAGCCATAGTCCGGACTCCATAGACGATAAGCGTGAAACTAATGTTGCGTGAAGAGTCAACTGAATTGAGTGCCCTATTCCTTACCGTTGTAGCCGGACTGTGAGTACCCCGGACTATAATTACTTCTACACCGGCAACACAAGATTCTCTATAGTCGCCAAAGCTAGTCATTTGCAAATCGATGTTAAATTGATGAGCGCGGAGTAAATTGCCTCAAATTCACGTCCAAAGACATCTTAGGTTTGAGAAAAAAACCAGTCTATCAGTATCATGAAATTTCACCACTTCTTATATAATAGTGCTATTTTTTAGACATTTTTAAAGCACTTTGTTCCAGATGCTCATGCAAGAAACGTAGTCTTAGCCAAGGGAGGTTTTTTGCATCTTACGGCAGCAGGTAGTGGTGTAGAACCTTAGATTTCTTGTGGACATGCAAAGGACTAAATCTAACAATTCTATAAAATTACAAACATTTCGGCGAAAAATTACTAAGTTACATGTCAATTTTCGAAGACTTCGAACTAAACATTGCCAAGAGGGAAGTCCCCGGTAGAAAGTTCCCATGGGTGTGGTTATCGTGGAAGATTTGAAAGCTACCATTCAAAATTGCACCGTCATCGCGACGTTTGAACTTTTAAGTCACCAACTTCAAGTAGATTGAGGACACTATCATTATTATAAATATGTGAAATTATTGTGTTGCTTATTGTTTGTGACATTCGAGTATTTTTGAAACAATATAATTCGTGGATGCCACAAAATCAAATAAAATGTATTGATATATTACGAACTTTAGGATCATTTTGTACAACTAGGCTCGTTTTCTTTGTCTCGGGGAGTTTCTGACTTTATTGGTGGAAATATTGTTTTTATAAGTATCGCACATAAACAACAACAGAAAAACCACGTAGTTATTTCAAATGGCTATACTTTTGGTCGTCAGTGGAAAGTGGCCAAATATAAGACAAAAGATCAGATTCAAGTACCCCTGTACTATTTTACCCTTATTTTACAAATTTCCCCACATTTCAAGAGGTTGGAACCAAAACATCTGAATTCAGCACCCTTCGGCCTATAAAAGACATCTCAAACCTTTTCCCAAACTTCCCGAATAGGGATTCTCCTTATAATCCCTATCTAAATTAGACCTATTCAGTGATTTGCTAAATCAGAAATAGAAAAAAAAAACCCCATCGGAAAAATAGGGTTTTTGAATATTTGTAATCAAGTAACATATTACCTTGACAATGCCATGCAAATATAAGCCCAGAAGCAATCTGATAAGGACAGAATCGGGCATTGAGCCCAAACTGTCCTTACGGAAATCGGTGCTAACAAACTAATTGAATGGACAAATACCATAGCTTGAACACTGCCGTTGTCAGTCCTTTTTCTGGAAATTCTTTAGTTGAAAAGTAATTATGAGAATTCTATACCGAGATATCCTTCACTTTATGGTATTTCTGCAATTTCAAATAGTTTGACTTTTGCCAGGTGAAAACATGATGCGTCTTTATAAACCGAAGTTGTTTTAGTCAGGAAAACGTTCATTTGACGTACAGTTGAGTAT
>JAMKCH010033539.1:0-17749 GCA_023653785.1 Ophioderma brevispina
CGGTCGAGAACTCATCAGCCCGCTTCCATGTCCACAATGTCAAAGATCATTATAACACCTTACGGAACTCTAATAAAACTTGTACACAGTCCTTGCAGGAAATTTTCATAAATTATGCAAATTAGATACTTAATTAGCATATTTTACGCCACAATCTGAATCAAGGATCAGAACCATCAACCCAGCTTCTTTCCAAACCAAGTTAACATCTTGTTGCCCTTACGAACTCCAGGATAATCGTATCACAAAGTGTGATTAACAATTCTTTTATCAACACAGAGAACGGACGAACGACTAACGATGGACGCGGATGGACGTATTGGACGGCTGCTCATTTTATAGTCCCCAGCCTCCGTCACTCGTTCGCGGGGACATTAGCCGAGGCCCTGCCACAGTTTAGTACCAGAACCATAATATAAGAATATAATGATACCTTGTTCCATGCACAGGAGGTTGTATGGATGGTTCTTCTACAAGAGCTTAAAATAGCCTACACAGCAAGTAATGGTGGGATGTAAACCAATTATCACCGAAAAAACGTGAAAACAAGATCAAGATTTCCCATATTGTTAACATGTAAAATATATAGATGGGTGAGTTTCGTATCTGACCCATCTGACCATTTTTTCTGACCCACTTATGAATTCGGAAACCCTTCAACGAATAAGCACAGGTTTATTCTGTAAGTTTCCAAATTCATAAGTGTGTTCAAAAAAGTGTCAGATGGGTCAGGCTACGGAAACTCCCGATAAGATGAGGTGATACACAGTAACAGGGGATCACAATTACAATATTTGACAACAATGACAAATATTTTTTCATGGTTACAATTTCCGGCAAAAATAAGTCAGGGTAACCTGTCATACACTAATCTTGGCATAAATGGTAATGTGACAAAACCCGCTGCTTTCACCATTGTTTTTTCCTATTACTTAAGCAAATAATACGCGCATTTATTGAAGAGCGCCCCATTTTATAAAAAAATGTTTTGAGTTTTTGCATATTTATGTGTAATTGGCTATAAAGATACACCGATTCATGGTAAAAACTTATTTAATCTATTCGTCATAAAAAACAACTTTTGTGATTCAACGGGGATGGCCCGCATTTAAGTCACAAAATTTTTCATCTGATGATGGCCTTCACCCCAAAACCCTTACTGTAAAGTTTCGCGAAGCGATCTTATCACCAAAGTTTTAAAAAGTGATGCAAAAAATAACGGAATTTTTGTAAGCCCCAGAGAGTGCTGTGTAAATCAATAATTGGTCAACCAAAATGGGACTTGGTTTTCGCTCATAACAATCCCAACCAAACTCATTGTAGTTACGCCAAGATTTCACAGAGTAAATGAGAAAAATAGTAGCTTCTTCTGATGACCGAACATTTTTGTCCACTTTCCGTTGAAAATCTGGGGTCCCACTGGGACAAGGCTATTAGCAATCGGCCAATGGACCTTAAGATATTAGAATGGGTATCCCCGATTTTATTCAAACGACCGCTCCAATATGAAATATCCATATTAGTGTCCTATATGCTCCTAGCGATTAACTGTTTCCGTCAAGTTGGGATCTTTCCGTGATATGGTGTGATTCATAAAAAGGCATACAAGAATTGTGGCATTTCCAATCCTTTCTTTTATTTTAAATACCAACAATTTGAGCATCACCCATTCAATTACCTACACAAACTGTGAAAAAATCGAAAATTTTTTAAAAATGGGGACATTTCTTAAAAATAGGGTGGTCGTGCTGTTGCTATAAATACAACAAGTTTTTGCTCATACAATGCATTTGTTGAACACATTTATGAACCACTTGTAAGATTTCCTACAAGACTGGATCTGTATAAAAGATATCTAGTAACACGACATTGCATCAAGTAGTGTCTATGTACTCCCTACAGTATGTTTCCTAAGTATTATGCATAATTGTAATCAATATTTTAATTAAACAAATGGATCTATTTGAGTCGAGAACTATCAAACCACTTCTTTCACCAAGTTACTCATTGTGCCGTACGAACTCCAATAAATGTATACAAAGATGGTTAACATTTTTATCCACAGAGGAAACGGAGAACGAATAACGGATGGACGGAGGTGGACGGATGACGCTGCTCATTTTATTGTCCCCGCTCGAACTCGTTCAGGGGACAAGTAGCGGGCCTGCCAAGTTAGTACCCAAAACACAGTATAGAATATTAATAACCGTGTTTCAGCATGCAAGGAGGTTGTATGGATGTTTCTTCTACAAGAGCAGTATCGCTACAATGGCAAAGTATGTGCGATGAAACAAATTATCACCAGAAAAACGTGAAAAACAAGATCAAGATTTCCGAATTGTTCCATGGAAATATATATACGATGGGGATTCCGTAACCTGACCCATCTGACCCCCTTTTTTCGGAACACACTTATGCATCGGAAACCCTCACGGAATAAAGCACAGGTTTATTTGTTAAGGTTTTCCAATTTCATAAGTGTGTCCAAAAAACGTGTCAGATGGGTCAGGCTCGGAAACTCCCTATACGGAGGTGATACACAGTAACAGGGTATCACAATACAATATTTGACACAATGAACATATTTTCATGGTTACAATTTCAGGCAAAAATAGTCAGGGTACGGTCATACACTAATTCTGGGCTGAATGGTAATGTGACACCGCTGCGTTAACAACAATTGTTGCCCTTTACTTAACGCAATAATGCGCATTTTGAAGAGCGCCCCATTTTTAAAAAATGTTGAGATGTTTGCCATAGTTGGTGGTAATTGGCTAGTAGATACAACTGTGAATGGTAAAAAGAATTTATCTATTCGTCATAAAAAAAACAACTTTTTGTTAAACGGGGATGGCCCGATAGTCAAAAAAATTTTTCCTCTTGATAGAATGGCCTCACCCACAAACCTTATGTAAGTTCGCGCGATTCTTCAACCAGTTTTAACGTGAGAGATTAAAAACGGCGTTTGTAATCCCAATAGAGTGGATGTGTAAAAATCATCATTGGTCAACCAAAATGGGACTGGTTTTCGCTCAGAACCTCCAACCACACATCATTTAGCCTAAGATTGCACAGAGAAATGAGAAAAATGAGTTCTTCTGATACCAAAAATTGTGTACCACTTCCGGTTTAAAAATTGGGGTCCATGGGACAGGCTATAGGGCAATCGGGCCATGGACTTTACGATAATTAGCAATGAGGACAGATTTAATTCAAACGCACTCCAAATTGAATAGGGCCATGTAAGTGTCTCTGACCAGCATGAACTGTTCGTCCAGTTAGGGCATTTCCGTGAGATGTTTTAGTGTGATTTCATAAAAAGGCATAAGGGAATTTGGCATTTCCAAAATTAAAAAACAATTCTTTATTTAAAAAACATTTTGAGAATCACCATTCAATTAATACACAACTGGAAAAAATCTATGAAAATTTTAAAAATGGGACTTCTTAAAAAATATGTGGTATGATTGCTATATTACAACCAGTTTGCTATACAAGTGCAGGTATGAAAACAGATTGAATGAACACACTTGTAAAGAGTCATACAAGAAAGTGTATGTATATATATGTAAACACTGGACTTGCCCAAGTAGGTCTAGTACTACTACAAGTATGTTTCCTACGCTTATTGCATGAAATTGTAATCAATATTTTAATTAAAAACAAATGGATTATTGAAAAAGGACAAAAAGGAGGTCTTCTGATAGACATACACATTTCAAAGTAAACACCATTCAGGTAACAAATAACTTTTGAGAAATACAAACAATCCAAAACATGTAGATAAGAATGAGGGTTTCGCCAGTCGCAAAAATAAATGCATACCCACAGTTTGTTGGTGTGAACAGAGACTTGTGACTGTATTATAGTATAAATTGCAAAAGACACATTGGAAAAACTGGATCCTTAGCTATTGCTGTATTTAACACTAACAAAAAATTCACAGTGCATAATTAAGATGACCCCCCACAATGTGGTTTAATCCATGTTTATTGCAACATATGCAAATGAGCTCATTAATATTCAGAACTATCACTGCGCCAATGTCAGAAGTTCGACTAATCGCATTAGGTTAGTCTGAGAGTGGAGTAATGAATTTTCGTGGCCAGCCAGAACATCCATCCAGACAGGCACACAGATGACCTCTAATCAAAATTCTTGAATTCCCAATAGGAATACCATTAATTTTTGTAGAAAAATAAGGGAACTCTAAGCATTTTTAACACATGACCTCAAATTACACCTAGATGAAATTTGACTCATATTCCTGAACACCCTATAACGGACCTATATATTCATACTCAAGGATATTCTGATCAACGATGGTGAATCCAGCATTAGATTTCAACACCTCTAATTACCCACAACCCTACTGCCAGACATTGTTAAAATTAGTGACAGTGGGGCCAATACCTAAGGTGACCCCTCAAAAAAGCTTGGATTTGCATAAAATGATAAAGTAGGAAAGCACATTCCTTGACAATATAAGCATATTTTAAGCATGTAGTGCATTTCGCTAGCGTAACACGTACTGGCTGGTGATTGGGCACAAGTGTCCCTTGACAACAATCGACGATGCTGGGGGTGTCATCGTGCGCAATTCTGTGAAAATTTGCATAGCCGGACCCCGAAGTGGGAGGACGGCGCTACAGTTAAAAGGATTGTGCTTTGACTTACTAAGTAGGTAAGAAGGGTAAAGTAAGTAAAATAAAAGGGATGGACCTGTGTACACAGGAATGGATGCCATCTACCTTCAAGCGATTGGCCCGATTCCACCAAATAATGTGGTCAAATGGAAGGAGAAAGATAAAATAATCAGCAAGTAATTATTTAAGGAGATTATAAAAAATGACAAATCATCAAATTATACAATAACTTATGCATTTAGTGTGCTGCATTTAGGGTGCAGCAAGTTACCTTTTCGGTAGTTTTATCGCTTTCCTTTGGATTTGGTTCTCCCCCATCTGCATCATCATTCTTCTTGCCTTCACCAAGTTTAAGAAAAATATTCTCCAGTGTTGTCATGGAAAAACCCATAAATTTGTATGCCCATTGCCGTTAGCGGATATGGAAACTGTCACCAGAATCGTTTTTCTGCTCTAGAGCTTCAAAGAGACCTGAGGATGACAATAATTGTGACAATAAAAAGATAATATACATTTCTTGTTTTACCGGACTCAGCAGCAAGTACAAAATAGCAAGGTCATCAAAAAGCCAGGAATCCTTCCACTTCTCAACCCTGCCTTGAAACGTCAAGGCAAAATTCACATAAACTCCTTGGATAAACTCCACACTGACACATTAACAGTTGCTGATAATAGAACAAGCAGCTTTTGACTTAGGGAATAAAGATATGTTTTTTTGAATCGGTCCTCTATCTATGTCCGATGAACCCAGGGTATAGACCATTATTTCAAGTGGAAGAATGAGACCGGAGGCAGACTTCCATGCCACGCAAAATACTGGGTCTATACCGGGTTTCAATAGGACGTAAGATAGAGGTCCGATTCAAAAAATCATATATTTATTCTCATTCTTAAACCAGCGGCACGATTTCCCTGATATTTGAAATAAATATCATGTTTTTAAATGTGTAAGATGCCATAAATATTGAATCCCTACGTCACAATGCTTCTCCTTACCCATGCGTCTAATTGTTCAATCCACTACATTCTACCGCGGATTGATATATATTGATAAAATAGTAGCTTTTCTCAAACTCCAACAAGCCAGTGGATTTTTATTTTAAAAAACAGGAATTTTTAAAACCAAAAAACATACATTTTAAAACTTTTAAATGTAATTTGTGGAGCTTAAGGCATCAAAATTAACTCTTACTTTTGTTTCTCATCGCGTTCGTAGTTCCGAACTCTGTGCAAAGCTAGGTGCATGACTACTCATTTCAGTAATTGCAATTGGGCACAGATTCCAAAACAAAGCAGTGCGAACGAACCACCAGGAGGAACGCTGCAGTGAAAATAGTGGATTACAATTTAAGCCATGTTTACGGTTCAGAGACTATTTAAGGTGAGTATTTTACGGAAACATTACAAAACATTTCTGGCATGGATTTATCGTTCTGTAGACTAGTGATGGCATTCAAACAAGCCTGGATATGAACGTAAATGGCGTAAGTCATGTGGTAAAAAGATACGTGTTGTACGTGTCATGTGTTGACGGTTATTGTGACATTTAGTAAGAGACGGTGAACGGCATTGCTTTTACACGTATGCTACTTTTATCAATCGTTTTGAGGGGTAATAAGATGAAGTTTTCCAGCATAACGGGCCAAAGTGAACCCAGACCTGGGGGAAGCCTTTGTTTCATGGTAAGTTGGGGGGTCTTTTCAAATTTGCTTGTCACAAATTTTCGCAATGAATTTGCAGGCGAAGTCAAGCTTCAGACTGGCTTGAAATTTTTGTGTAAGTATGAGAGTATTCGTCATTTTGAAGCGATTCATGATCCCCCGGCACGCGAGTCCAGATTCAGTTAATTCATGGAATCATTCAACTAAATTTTCTGTGATAACATATAGAATGTTAATTTTGACTGGCCATTGCTGCATTTTATTAGGAAAAGAAGTAGGTTGTAAAACTCATTTTGTTTTGAAACGGTCAAATGAAGGTGTGGCCTTCCATGCCTACAAGCGACCTGTTCAAAAAGTAGAGTTCGGTGGGTTTTCGCCTGGCGATATGGTTTAATAATTCTCTCTACGCACCTAGCGCGTACAGGTGCGTATTACCTGGGTTCGAATTAAACGAAAATTAAACCCGGCATCAACCAATGAAATTGCTTACATTTTCAACAAAGCTGTTTAAGAATTTGCTTTTTCAAGACAACTGAACATGCAGAGTGAGACTAGTGCGTACCAGACCAGGTGTGGATATTTCCATATTTGGGCCAGGTGTAAGGTATTTGTCGAATTTGACTTGGTGCATCACCGATTATTAATAATGATATTCACAGCATGGGGTTTCTAGTGTATGTTAAAGGCTGACTCAGAGATTTTCGAAATATAAGTTTTTGGTTTATTCACTAAAAAAAGGCAACTAAAACTAAAGTAGTCACCTAAAATGCTACAATTCCAAAGTTGAGATGAATGGAATTTCGTTTTGATTGCAGTAGTAGAAACATTAGGTGTAGTGCTAGCAATGCCATAGTATACTGTGTTATAACAAAAAATCGGATCCGGAAATGTATAACAAATATGTGATTTTCTTACTGCAGGACTTCGATTTGGCTTAGCTATTTCACACAGTGATAGTATATGGACAAGCCATTATGGACATGAAAAAACATTAATTGCTTGTTGAAAATGAGGGCGCCCTACTCGGGAATCTCTGAGTCAGCCTTAACTCCTTGGTCCATTACCAAATAGATAGGCAGGTAGTGCCTGTGGGGTTGAAGGACTCTCAGCCCCTTTTGAAGGGATACTGGCAGGTTCATATGTATCGGCAGACATTGGCCAACGTCAGCCTTTCAAAATATGCTTTTTGCCCAGATGCATGAAAATATGTATTGCATGACGACACACATGTTGAAAGGCTGGCATCTGCCGAAGTCCGATGATGAAGTGTGTCCCCCCAACTACCAGCCTCACAGAAGTGAAATCAATATGTACAGCATACCACACAATCAAACAACAAGTAACCATTAGAGTTTCGACAGAAGTTCCTCTCACATTCACCCACACACTTCAAACCACACAAACAGAAAATATTTGCCCAGTGTAGATTATTTTTGAAAGTACATCATATAGAATATAAAGAAAAAACTTTAACAGGCTTTGCAAATGGACCCAAATTGTTCAGTATTGCCAAACCTGTGATTGAGCCCCCCCCCCCCACACACACAAACATATATGCAACTTTGTAGCAAAATTTGTGGGAGCGGCCACAGTACGTTTTCTGGTATCAGTAATTGTGGACCCCAAAATGGTGGGACCACATTCAATCAGTGCTTATGGGACCAGAAGAGCCTATAAGCACCTCTTTGTTTTTGTTAGGGCTTCTTTGAATTTTACCACAAGAATTTTCCTATAAGTTCCTTTCTTTTTGACTTAATGAGAAACAAACACTTGGATAAGAATTATCCGGCCCATTGTAGTAAGGTGTGTTTTCAAACAGATAGCAGTTTGGGTCCATCAACAGAGGGCGCTATTAAAAAAAAGAAACAGATTGTGGGACAAATGTGTTGTGTTTTACCTACTTAAAACAATCAGAAAACACACCTCAAAATGGAGACCAGGCACATCTTCATGAAGAAAACAACAAAAAATAATGGTGAACAGTTCATTTCAGAAGAAAATAATGTTGTGGGACCGGCGTATTCATATAGTGGTCCCACAATTATGTGTGTATTCAAACAACACACGAGATGCCTCCACATTAAAAAAAGTTAAGTCCTGTTCTATAACAAAACACAACCAAGATGGAGATGCGTGCTCAACCCCTTATTGAGTTTGTATAAATTATGCAAAGTAGACTACATCAGATAGCAATGCCCGCCAAATCTATCAGGTCAAGAGACCTCTTGCCCCCACCATCCGACCAAGTTTTCTTTCTATACGCCCATTAACAACTCCAATTAATAGTTTCTTCCAACTTTAAAGAACACTGGCACCACACTGGCACATTTGAAAAATAGGGGCACCCTTACAATTTTTTCCAAAATTGAATGTTGCATGTTATAAATGCTTGTATAGACTCACTGAAATGATAAGCCCCCCAACTCAATGAGCTTATGAGTAAACAGAATGATTTGTATAATTTAATGACTCCGGCGAACCATTATCTCAGCAGAAGACGGCTGGGGAAATGGTGTTTTAAACACAAGAAAACACACGATGGAGCCTGATTCCCATGGCATGCACCCAGTTTGATCGGGTTTTGTGACGTTTGTGGTTTTAATGAGTGCGAGTCTGTAATATTCAAGAATAGTCAACATTTTGTTGATTAGAGTTACGGCAAACTTATAAGTGGCCTACAAATACCTGAATTGTATGTAGCACTCTTTCATGTTCCGACTCTTGTTTTGGGTTGTTACTTTTATAAGTAAAATATAATTTCTATTTCTTCACTGGTCTAGAGTATCATTTGCGAGCAAATGAAGAAATTTCAGTAGTCTGTGAAATGTGTCCCAGTGCCACTTTAACCAAAATTTCACATACATACACATACACAAAAAACATACAGAAATAGTGATTGTGCGTCTCTTCTTGAACTTTGTTCAGGGTGACACAAAAACATTATTTATTTCTTTAAATGAAAATGAGAAGAAAAAGAAAAAGAACTGACCTGCAAAAAAAAAAGCTGCCTGACATCTTTGAGTGGTAGTGTATAGGAGAGCTCCCCATAAAAACCATGTGATAGGCTGACTCTTGGCTTATGGCACATGACTATGAACGAGAGAATTCTTGCTGTTTGTGATTGATACAACAGCACGTTCTTGCTCAACAACAATACTAGATATGTAGGACACAGAGAATTCACTAGTAGTGAAGCACTTGGCAAGGTAATTATTTAGAAAAGAATGAAACATTTAGATGGGTTGTTTGTGTATGATCACATTTCCCCCATTACTTAATCACAAAACACTTACACCACTCCACACAAAATCGTTTTCAGAAGAAAAATGGCTTGTCTTTGGAGTTTTGTGATAGAAGTTTTAATTACATATGTAGAATGAAAACTGAAAAATCACCTTGTAATATGGCGGGAAAAATATAGTATAATCTGAGCCTACTTTTGACATAAATCATAAGTAGCGTAACAGGTGGGGCAAAAAAGTAGCGGTCATTCCGGGTGTTTGAATCAATACCAGTTGCATAGCAATGTGCCTAGTTATACCGATTAACTTAAACATATATCAGCACTTAGGGATAAAAAAGTGTTCAAAACTCTTTAAGGACCACATGACATTTCATAATCATGACAAAAATTCCTTAAGTACGAAAACTTTGTGAGATAAACTGAGCATTAAAGTCAGGACTTTATGTGTTAAGAATAGGATTTCTATGTGATAACATGAACTATGAGGTGAATGCAATTCCCAAAACTGATGCATGTGGGGTTGACTCAATAAACACACTTGGGGGCATTTATTAGAGAGGGAGAGTTTATTACAACACATATATGTGCAAGGAATAAGATACCTGTAGCTTTTAGGTCAATCACTCAGTGCCCTGACTGAGCTTTGACCACAAAATCAGCACTCGTGAATATATCTAATCAGCGGGAAAATCTAAGCCCATTTCTGCCAAAGTATCAAAATTATTATTCCTTAAATTACCCAAGATGATATCCAATTCCAAATCGGTTCTTGAGAAACAGTGAAGAACCACAGCACCTTAATGATCCCTTGTCATTACAGCTTGCGGGTATCGTGGAAAAAACGATAAGTTTAAAAGCTACAAAGTATCTTTAAATCTTGCAAGTTTTTACTTGCAAGAATCCCCATCGTGGTGTGTTAAGAGACGGCACGTACAGTATTCCTGGGGAAATAATAGAGGAAAACTGGTAAGCGAAAGTTTGCACAAGTTTCTAGGGGAATAAGAGTGGGAAAGTTCTGAAATACACAAAAGTATGACCTTTGACTTTGGCCTACCAGGACATGTCTGTCACAGTGCAAGTAGTGATAGATTATAAGTCCCCATGTTTCTTTTTGTGCAAATGTATATAGATTGGGGTTGGGGGTCTGAAATTACAGGCGGAGACCAGATGGACAGACGCACAAGATGCCGATGACGACAACCAAATTTGATATATGCCAAAATCCCATTCTCCTAAAGCTCCAGGGGGATTAAAATAGGAGAAAAAAAATACTGGAAAAATAGCATCCTCTTTTAGCACATGTCTGTGTCAGGTCAGGTTTCCTATGAGGCCTGCTACTGGTATCTGGTAATAAGTAACGACCTGTCCCAGGGCCCCCAGTTGGCGGCGGGCTAAAACCGTCACCCCATCAGGTTCTAAGGAAATCTATGAGGGTAGCTGGTGACCCTATGATATGAAAAGAAGTCTACCTACAAGGGCATCAGCTCTGGAAAGTTAATGGTGGCATACAGCACATGGCTACCTTGCATGGTGGCATGGGTTGCCCAAAAGGCTAGGACACTTGCCCGAAAACTGTTGGCATTGGCGTCAGGTAAGGGCATCCGGTAATGATCTTTTGCTCCAACAAATCCGCACACAGCAGTACGTATTGCTGAGTGCGAGGTCTGAAATCCGCCCACCCCCGTTAGCGGGGACCAAAAAACGGAATTTATATAACTTTGGTCTAACTAACAACTCTAGACTTTATTTGGCTCCTGGGGGACAGAAGGACAAGCACCTTGTTACCTTTTTACTGCCGAAGAATAACGACGAACTGGGTCTAGAAAGTGATCTCATCTATGGTTTAACAAGGCTGATGAAACCATGCAAGAAAATGTTAAATCAGCATGAATATAACTTATCTGCCTCGTTTAATGTTGACCATATGACCTGCCAAATATATCAGCCTATACCATGAAATGGGTTGTGTAGGAGCGGTCACTCGCCTCTCTCTGCTTCTTGAGCAAACCCCAAAGATGAGTAGGAGGTAGGGGGGTCCATTCCAATGCTAGGCTCATGCCAAAACAAACACCTTCAAAAAGAAGTTATGAGGGTCGTAAACAACCTGCCGAGTATCATTACACATCTTCTGTGTGGAAAAAAAAACCGGGGGCCAGGGGGGCTTGGAGGTAATCTAGACTACAAAGTATTTTTGCAATGAATATTATGTCACAAACTTAACGTCACACACCGTAAAACTATATTTATATTCTCCGAGATATACCCAGCGACTATCTCAGCCCTGCCAGACCGGGAGGATTCGAACCCAGGACCCCTCGGTTCAAGTCCAGCGCGCAGTATGAGTGAATAGAGCTAAAGAGGATTTCCCCGTAGGCTATTGAACACTACAGAGCTTATACCCTAGTGACATTACTCTCCCCTTCCTCACAGGCACGTCCCGGCGCCTTAAACGCCTGCCTCCTTGATACAAGGTACGGAATGCCCGTCATTTTCGATCCCACCGGGCACCAAATTTGCACGAACTCTAACGTCATACCACAGTAAAATAAATATATTCTTTTTTTCCCCCCCCCCCGAGATATACCAGCGACTTCTTTTTTCTCACCACCGCCAAGAAGGGGATGCGAACCCGGGACCCCTCGTCTCAAGTCAAGCGCGCAGTGAATAGAGCTAAAGAGGAATTCCCAGTTAGGTAATTGACACTACCGAGCTTATACCTCGTGACATTGTTAACAAATGCAAATTGCCTACTGTATTTTGTTAGATCATGCCTGCTGAATGACAAAATAACCCACTTGGAAGGTTCTTTTCTTCCTCCGGATGATTGAAAAATCAAAGGAAATTTGCGCAAGTCAACAGGGGTTAGGGTGAAGGAGATGACAAAGAGGTTCACAGATTTATCATACTTTTGTTAACAGTTATTCTAATATCTTAATTAAGCAGTGACAGCGCCATCAGTAAGCGAAAGGAGTAGGTGAGTCACCCTCTCGTGTGAGTGAGTTGTGCATCTTCATACTCACGCTCCGTACTACTGATCCTCAATCCAAATATGCCAATATACAGAAATATAGTTCATGGCCAGAACCCATGAAATCTCACGATTAATGTCTACCGAATGATGATGGTATTAAGTACATATTCTACCGGAAGATTGAAGTGCTTAAATTCATTGACTGGCCATAAACGCTTATACTTTATGCAATTTAATTGCTTACTACCCTTCATACAGTACTTATCAAGGTTAAGCCACACATGTAACTTGATGCTATATTAAGTTATCACATTGCATGCATTTTACTACAGGTGGAATGTAATTAGATGCCACCGTAAGTTATTCAATATTTTGATGAATGAAAGCACAATCTAAGCTTACTGTTATTGCATCAACAGATGATAAAAACTAGTTTTAAAGGCCACTACAGTGATCCATTTGAAAAGAGTCAAAATATTGAATTTCACGAATGCTTAAAGTGAAGGATAAGCTGTAGAATGTTACTCATAAGTATCTTTCCAACTGAAACATAGAAAGACAGAAAAAGGAAAGAAAAACAGCAGTGTTCAAAATTTGACTCTCCATCAATATTACGTGTTGTAGTAATGACTAACGACTTTGTACTTTATTAGGTTGCTTTTGATCTTATAATTGCAGTGTATGTTAGCGCTACCATAATTGGTACAAACTGCAGAAAATATGAATTTTTCTGATTTTTTTCGGATTCTGTTTATCACATCACTGATAGTGCCTTAAAGATTAACTGGAGATCGTTTATAAATGCCATGGTACTAAGACCTATGCCATGTTTAACGGCTCATATAGACAGCACCACAGGCATTTCCATAAGTTAACAAAGGTTTACCACAGGTGTTTTAAATCCCATTTATTATGACAAACGAGAATAAAACAAGAATTCAACGGCGACACACTTTTGACCACTAGATGGGAATATTTAAATTGCCACGAACTACCTCTTGTGTAAATTTGATGAAGTTTCATGCAGGCAAAATATGTTTTTTCATAGAAATCGCAGTTTTACACGTCTTGCGATGGAAATATCATTGAGGCCACTATAACATACAAATTTATAACCTTTTGTAGCCTATATGGCAAGATTCCCAGCAATGATTTTCTATTTTTTGCGGAGTTAATAGCTCTTGCACGTCCTTACTTATAATCTTGTCACAATGTTTCTCCATTGCTTAAAATTGCTCAAAAATAAAAGAGACATTTGCATGGGGTCAAACATCTGGGTTACCTGATCACTTCCCTTGACCATTATTATCCAACAACTCTAAAAAAAAACAATACAGATGCAAATAGGTTGTTTGAATTCACAGTAGTCATGGGGAAGTGGTCCTCTGAAGGCATATCAGGAAATATGAAGACCAGAAAGTCAATACCATTATAATTGTTGTAAGAATCCAAACCTTCCAAGATATTGTCCATTCTATATGATCCAGTAGATGACACAGTCTGGTCCTTAAAAGTAACTATAATCTTTAATTAACATCATAGTAACCATTCAGGATTCTTTTTGTACGAGGGGGATTGATCAGTTCTAAGCCTAAGTAGAAAGAAATAAGCTCAAGTTTCAAATTTACAAACCGTCTACATTTCATTCCCAAAGTTTCATGGTATATATATCTGTTCTAATTTTTTAACTTGCAGTATCAAACATTGAGAGTTTTGTGCCGTACCTATTGAAGCACTTAACTACGCGAGAAAATTAAAAAGTTGTGTAGTTTCTTCTCTTTTCAAATCTTGGGAAGAGATGTCGTCAGACTGCCAAATCGGGTGAATAGCCTGGATGTTCTACCAGATGAAGCCACAACTTCTGGATTGCAGTCAATGGGCTAGCCACAGACTTATTACTGCAGCATTGGTCATGAATGGAAGAGCACCCCCGTGATGTCAACTTTCTCTCCTCAACTTTTAATTTTCTTGCGTAATTGCTTCAATAGGTCCGGGGCAAAACTCTCAATGTTTGATTACTGCAAGTTAAAAAATAGAACAAGTACACAAAATGAAACTTCATGGAATTTCATTTGGAAGAATGCAAATGTTAGACGGGTGTAAATTTGAACTTTGTGCATATCTCTTTCACCTTAGGCTTAGAAACTATCATCCACCCTCTATTACCTTGGGATTTCAATAAGCGCATCCACAACAGTTAGTTTCTGTCCACCATTAAAATCTTTGGAAAGGGTTGCCGCTTGTTGTCAAGTCAACTTGCTTCAAAATCTTGAAACCTGAAAAATAGATGATAAGATTGCAGGGTAACTGATGAAGACCAAAAGAAGCCTCTTTCACCAAGCATCCGATTAAAGGGTTGTTTCCATAAGCTGTGACACCATTTCCTTTCTGACACCCTTATGAATTCGGAAACCTTAAAGGATAAAACAACACGGTTTAGGTGGTTTATTCCGTTAAGGTTTCCAAATTAGAAGGGTGTCAGAAAGAAGGGTGTCACCTTATGGAACACCCCATATTAAAGGTATTTTGCTGTTCATCCTTGATATATGATATCCATTAACCCTAACACGGCCCGAGAGGCAATGAGACGCCAACGAAAAGTGGTACCGGTCGGAAAATGTTTTTCGGTTTGCACTGGGTCGTCAACAACTATTTTGGTCGCGCAAATGACTCTCATGCACTCATTGCATCTGGGCAGCAATTACCGGAAAATGACGCGATGTTATCGTTGCATTTGGGCCGTGTTCCGGGAAGAAAATGACGCGAGGTTTTTAGTTGCATATGGCCGTCTCCGGGAAAATGACGCGATGTTTTTCGGTGCATTTGGGAGTCATTCCCGGGAAAATGATGCGATGCTTTTCACTGCATTTCGGACGGTTTTGTGCCGCCGCAAGCAGGCGCAATGCTTTTCCAATCAGGGCTGGTGACACTTGTGGTACAAATGCCCATAACAATTTCGATTTCGTTGGTGATAGCGCACCATTTTCGATAAGCTATTATTTTTAATTATGCATTACATGCATATCCTGACGTATACGGAGCATGACTTAGCTAATCTCCGGCCACGCACGACTATATGTAAGCGTAATAGCGCCACTCACGACTGGCGAACATAAGCTACAAATTTCATTGCAGATCAGTGTGCAGTAGCGCACTCCATTAATTTACTTTATTTATTTATTTACCCTGTTTTTATTGCATTCGACGCGATGTTCCTACGTTGCATCGGGACGGCTTTCCGGAAATGGCGCGATGTTTTTTCGTTGCACCTGGGCCGTCTTCCCCCGCGAAAATGTACGGCGATGTTTTTTCGTTGGCATCCTGGGCCGTCTTCCGGAAAATGACGTGATGTTTTTCGTTGCCTCTGGGCCATTATTGACTTTATGCTACTATTCCTGTGCCGGGGAAAACGGCCGAGATGCCAATGAAATGCAAGCTTTGGGCTCCTTCGTTGCATCTGGGCCGTTAAAAATAAAAATAGATTGCCCACTCGTTGCATTTGGGCCGTTGGTCGGCCAAACGACCCGGTCCGGGTTGGGTTAATGAATTGTTCTAAAGATGCATCACAGGCACTCACCTATAAAATTGTGAAAAGGGAAGAATTTTTAAACAATGAGTATTCAATGACCGTGAACATGTACCTGAGAGGCTTTCATTCATCATCACTGAGTAACAACATTTTTGATCTATCAGTATTACTACTAACTACTCTATTACTTATATTACAGTAGTTTTGATCTAATGGACCATCTGACATGTGATCTTTGATCTCTAACAGGGCTTCCCGACTTTGGGAAGATGATCGGCCCTGATCTTGAGGCTCCTGTGGGTTACATGCTTGCATATTCTTTTGAAAACATGATCCCTTTCTTTTAATACTAGTAATAATAATGCAGTCCACATTCAATTGTCTACTGTAGGGGCAGTTCTGTATTATGTCAACTAAAATGAAAAATTTACGCAAAATTGAACCTCAAATAACTTGTTTCTGTTTTCATATCAAATGTAAATACGATGTAGTTTCATGAACTAATTTGACCTTTCACCACATATCTTTTGTAATTATGACAAGTTGCCTCCGGTTAATAACGACACTCTCTACCGTGCAACACCTGTCGCTATACACAACGTGCAACTCCTTATTTTATGGGCCCCACATGGATTCCCCACTAATGCTCTTAGCAAATGTTTCCTACTAATTAGGCTATCTAATATACAACAATTATTTCCATCAAATGTCAAGATATGATTTATGTCAAATATATGGTTTAGTCAAAGGTATGGTTTTAGAATAAATACGCAAAAATACAAGCGTTTGATGGAATGTCATGGTGTCGTCTGCCATTGCAGTTTGTGAATGGGGACAAAGGTTACATGAGGTCACAAAGGTCACTGAGATCTTCAACATGTGGGACACGACCCAAGGACCATTGTATTTAAGTGTCATGAAATTGATCGACATTGTGAATACACCAAGCAATGTTTATAATTCTGAATTTTTGGGCCACAAGATCACATGAGGTCTCCAACAGGTGGACCTTCCCAAGGACCAACCGTATCCAAATGTCATGAAAACTGATTGACAGATATGGATACACCAAGCATTTTAATAAATTCTGCCTTGTTTGGGGCTGCAAAGGTCACACGGGTCCTGAATATGTGGGCCAACTACAAAAGAGGTCATTGTATCTTCTAAGATCTCTTGCAGGCACACAAAAATAGGATGCCTTGTCTTTAGGTGGGTGGTCATTTATTCATATGAAATGTTTACTCCTTCACATGCAAGCATATCACCAAAACCATTTTTATTCACAATTTGGATATAAAATTGGAGAATCGATTAAGCCCAAATTAAAGGCGCTTGTTCCGATTTTTGTGTATTGTGGTTCCTACTTGATCTGAGAGCCTGGCACTTGCACATACAAACCCCATCCAGTTCCGTGGGAAACAAACTTGCCGGTTTTGATGGTAGACGCAATAATGGCATGTCGTCAAAGCCCTATTCAATAACTGTGCTAATATTGATGGTTACACACTAAAACGGCGGTTTTTTGTTTATATCGTGGGAATGAATGGATTTGGGAGGGGCTCAATTCAGGATGACATGAAAGAAACTCCAAGCTTTCATGTGATATCAAAGTTTGTACTACTTCCGGGTAAATCGGGGGGTCCTAAAGACGATTAGAACACGCACTTTAATTGGTTTAGCTATGAGTTGCAAAACATT
>JAMKCH010033540.1:0-16557 GCA_023653785.1 Ophioderma brevispina
TTTCTTGACTTTGCTTCCATGGATTTTCATGTTCATTGAAATATATTTATAAAAATATTTATAAAATATAAAAGTAGTCGCATGTGCGACATATATTGAACTGTAAATATGCTTATAAACATGAATAATACGTTGGTTTCTCTACGTACACGTTATACACGATCCTAAAGTCGGCCGTCGCTGGTGCGGCTTATCTGGTGGTGCGGCTTATACGTTAAGGTCTGAATCTTAATACGGCGATTTTTAGGCCCTGCAGCTTATACGCCGCGCGGCTTATATTCCGAAAATTACGGTAGACCTGAAAATTTCAATTCCAATCGCATTCTTGGTTTGCATGACAATTCATAAAAAACACCCTCCGCAAGGGGGGCGGGGGGAGGGGGGCTTGTGGATGTACACACAAAAGTGTACTTTTTGAGTTACTCATGTTTTAGTAACAGTCCCTTTTGCAAAACTTTATTAGTTTCCTTAACAGATCTGTACACATCAGGGCGATTAAGCTGAAGAAAAAAAAACAAAGATAACAATCACAGCTGTCATCTTTTAAAATTAGTGTTAAATTTCCCAATGATATCTGTTGTGGATGTACGTTGCAGAAATGTTTCAATTTGTACATCCTCAACGACGAAATGCCACCATTTCTTACTAATGAACACAGATTCTTAAAAAGACAAACGTTTCCAATCAAAGAAGTTACGGTATTACATACTTTCAAATTTAAAATCTCTGTTTTAAATAACATCAAAAAGTAGTACGAGGTGCTTGATAGTGCCATTTTTTCTGAATGTACGGCCGCAGTATGTCACTTTTTTGTAATATCCAACAAAATCTAATTATTCGTGAAATTGAATGAAACTACATAGTATTTTATCTTTGATATGAAACAAAAATCAATTTATTTGGATGATTTTTATTTTTTTTTACAATGTCAAAATTTGTTTGACATAATTACGAAACTGCCCTTTATTGTATGCACGCAATGTGGTGGAATTTGATACCAATTTGGTGAAATTTGATATCAAATGACCTCCAATGACCTTTAATGACCTATAATGACCTCAAATGCTAAGATACCCTACTAAAAGTATCTTTAAGACGATCTTTATGTTCCAGGCTTTAATTTGACACCACACATGATAGGTTTCTGAGGAATTTCCATTTTGACATAATTAAGCAATATGCAAAAAAGGGGGCGGGGCCTATGACGTCATCAATGAGGTCCGATTTTTGGGCACCCCTTCTAAGTTTGCTTTGTACACCCCAAGGAATGTCTGTGCCAAGTTTCATGCTTTTGTGCAGAAGTGCACGATGTTTATGGTTATCTACTACACTATACATAGTGCACTAATTTGCCTTGAAATATAAATTTTAAGTTTAGTGGCACTGCCTCTATGCAGCAATTTGTCCATAAGGCATCACCTCATTTCTGCTACCTTCTGTGAAGGGTCTTGGTAGAACTGTACCAAGGATCCTAATACAAGGATATGCCACCCAATTACAGTGTCTGTCATATTCCCTTGGACATAACATACATGTGCACATTTTTTGTTTCAACTATGTTTACATGTAATCAAATGGTGCGTTGCATTGGCGGGAAAGCGGGCGTACATAGTTGCATGTTCAAGGGATTTTGACAAAACACTATAGGTCAGTAGATGCTGGCCCATTGTGCCTAATAGCTCAGTGGTGCTGTTGTTGAGGGGAAAGTAAACAGAGTCATATGTTGGATTGTTGGGATACAATATTTGATACAAGCGAAACTAAAATAATTCTTGATTTCGTAATAAATGTTATAAAAGACTGCAAAGTTTTTACTTTGTTTTTATTGTTGCAGTTGTTGAAAAGTTGAAAGAAATGATGGAAGACATTGAGAGCCAACTGAATGAATTCAAAAACCAGCAGAGGCAAATGTAAGGGTAATTTATTTTTTTTAATATACTAGTACTATAGTAGATTTCAAAATAAGTGAGACCTCATTAAAAGTTTTAGGTCTGTCCATTCACCGTGAGAGACTGAGAGGTAAAAGGAAATATTTTAATGGCCAAAGGTAGAAAAGTTTATGGTACCGGTACTCATACAATGTATAGTAATGTAGCTAGTAAATAAATGTTGACATAAAATATATTGTTTCACATCTAAGATAGCTTAGATGTTTTATTTGAAGTATCAGGATGAAAACACCAGCAATATTTCATTAAATGTTGTTATTTGAACATTTCTTACCTTTGGCACTACAAAATATCATTCCTTATCACAACACTGGAGAAATAATGCATTCATGTACCAATGCACACATAACACAACTAAGTTTTTATTTTGCCATAAAAAAGTGGGCCAAACTTGTATAAGAGATTAGCACAAAGCGGATTTGACAAGTCCTTCTATCATTAAGACCATTGTAGAACTGAATGCATCAGGTTCCAGTAAGCTGATTCTGTATTAAAGTAACTTTGTACCATGGACACAATATGTTTTGTGATGGCAACAAAGGCCTAGTCTCCACATGGCCGGGGATTGAACCATCACCCTATGGATTTATGTATGGAGTCTCACGTAATTTGAAATCTACTATAAGTGTGTGATACTAGACTGTTTGCAATTAGTGTAAAATAACCAGTACAATATAATTAAAACAAAAAAATTATTAACTTATTGAAAAATTAATTTCAATCAAAGAAAATCAATCCAGTCTGAAAAGATAAGAAACTGTTGTGGTCCTTATCTATAACACAATATATATGGATGCCCCAAAATCTCTTGTTTGCACCTTTAAGTCTATGGAAAATACCAGCATAGCAGATGGAATGCAACACACACGCACACACGTACATGCATATGCTTGTGTGCACTCATGCACACCATACACACTCCCATAAAAACATGCATATTCACATATACTAACAGTATAATCGAGTTAATCTTTTCTCTTCCTACCATCGCAAACTACCATAAATATCTTCATTTTACTGAATTTTTAGTCACAGCCAATCCTGTTTATTATTTTTTCTTTTTAAAGTTATGAAGAGCTGATGAAAGAAGAACACATCCTCAATCAAGAGATCAACACACTTGAGAAGAGGTTTGAATCTTGGGCCCAAGCACCACCCATCACCATAGAAACAAAAACATCTAAACCCTCAAAACCCAAACCAGTATCATCTGCCCGGAGTGTTATGACTGATTTACCACCAGATGTAGCTGCATTTGAGGTATTTTGTTTGACATTTAAAGAAAGTCAGTGGTATTGAAACAATATTTAGTCTTAATCTAAGATTGTTTTATTATAAATTAGATATGCAGATTTTCCTGAAAACATTTTCGAGGTGCCCAAAAGTATTATATGCATATGTATTTATATCATAGTTTTAGGCACCAGCCAATGGGCCAATCATATTTTCTATATGGAAAAGTCCCTCTGGCATATTATGAGACACGCGAAGCATTTTACGTTTTGCGGCCTTTAGCAAGTGAAAACAACAACTATGCCACAGGCTGTCACTTTGACTCAAATATCTCTCTTACATAAGAAAATAACAGGGTCATGGGAGAACTTTCGCATTAGGAGTAGTCCAGGAATCTTGAGAGGCATGGTTTCTTCCACGATTGTTTTTTTGCCACAAAAATTGCCAGAAAAATCGGGACAATGGAACACTGTGGCAATTCAACACTGATACCAGTGCCGCCAGATTTGTTTGTGTGTGTTACAGGGCATGTGATGAAGTGGGTGGGAAAACAAAAGGTAGGAGAGACAGGAGAGAGACAGGGGGGTGGAACGGAATGATGAGGTGAGGGGGATGGCGATAGCTGAGAAAGAAGGATGCATTTAGGATATGAGAAAAAATTGTACAGAAGAGAAAGGTAAGCTATAAGAGGCTAAAGAAGCGAGCAGCAAAGAAAAGTGGATTGCGAAAAGCCTATGAAGAGAAGGAGGCGAAGAGAAGGGGGCTGAGTGAGTTGAGAGCGAATCCAAACAATGGTATATTAGAGAGTGAAGAGACAATGAAACAAGGATGGAAGTAGAGTTGAAGGGGGAAGATGTAGAGAGGAAAGTGACGTGGAAAGTTGAATTTCAGTGAGAAAGATAGAGGCAGAGTCTGGAAACAGACATATGGATAGAGAATCATGAGTGGGATCAGAGGGTGGAGGCTGACTTGGTGGAAGGGCCAGTTAAGAGGGTTCGCGGGTGGGAAGAAGTGGTGAAGTGAAGGCAATAAGAGAAAATGAAAAAAGAAAGGGGTCGACCCTCAGAGGTGAGTGCTGAGCTGATTAGTGCGAGTGGGATAAGGGATTGAGGGTGATGATTGGAGTTGTCAGAGGAGGTTGGATGGGGGAGGGAGCCGGTGGAAGTGGGCAGTGAGGTTTGGTAAATTCCAATTTTTAAAGGGAAAGGGGATTGCAATGTAGTTGTGGTGCATATAGGGGGGTGAAGTTGTTAGAGCACCTGCAATGACGATGTGGAGGGGTTCTGGAGAATAGGATTCGGAAAGGATAGTGGTAGGGGATGAGTGAAATTTGGGTTTATGCAAGGAATGGGGATACGATAGATGCAGTTGTTTATTTTAAGGAGGTTGCAAGAGAATACCCAGCTAAAGGGGAAGAAGCTGTATATGTGTTGTTAGACTTGGAGAAGGCATTTGATAGGGTACCTAGAAGTGATGGTGAGTGGGCGAAGGGGAGAGAGAGCTATCCAGAAGTAGTGGTAGGAGCAGTCATGAGTTTGTATGCAGGAGCCAAAAGAGATAGAGGGGGGTCTGATTTGGCGAGGAGTTTGAGGTCAAGGGGGGGTGCTTCAAGGTTCGGTATTTCGCCATTGATTTTTGCACTTGTGATGATGTGGTCAAAGAGAGTGCAAAAGAAGGTTTGCTTAGTGAGAGGTGTATGCGGATGGACTAGGTTTTAAGGAGGAGGGGACATTGGAGGGACTGAGGGGAGTTTGGAAATGGAAGAAGGCTTTCGAGAGTAAGGGTCTGAAGGTAAACCTGAAAGACAAAAGTGCCGGTGAGTGGGGCGGAGAGGGAGGTGGTAGCGAGTAAGGGTTATAGGCCCCATGTGGTGGGGGTGATTGTGGGAAAGAGAGTAAAAGCAAATTCAGGTGCGTGGAGAAATGTGAGGAAAGAAATGATCCATGGGAGATGCACAACGATGAAGAGAGTGACCCTAGTTTGGCAAGAGATTTGTGTGTTAGAATGATGTGAGAAGGGAGACTGTGGAGGAGTGGAACAGAGGAAAAGTTGTGTGATGGGGTGTAGTCAGTGAGGATGTTCACATACCTAGGGATAAGGTTAGGGGGGTGGTGGATGTGAGGTGCTGTGTACAGCGCGAGGGAGGTATGGGTTGTGGGTGAAGTTTAGGGAAGTGGGGAGTTGTTGCATGGGAAAAAGATATCCTTTGAAGATGAAAGGAAAATGGTGGATAAGAGCTGTGTGAGATCCAGTGATGCTGTATGGGATTGAGACGTGGTTGTCTGAGCGAAAATGAGATGGGAATTAGGGGACAGGAGACGAGCAATGATGAGAGCAAGGGTGGAGTGAAGTTGATGGACAGGATGAAAGACGAGGACTTGATGCAGATGTTGGGTTGGAAGAGGCGGTGGACCGGTTGCGAAGGCGAATAGTGTACGTTGGTATGGCATATGTTGAGGAAGGATGCCGAGCATGTGTAAGAAGGGCTTGAGTTCGAGGTGGGTAGAGGTTTGAGGAGGAGGGGACGTCCAAAGAAGACATGGAAGAAAAACAAGGGAGGAAGGGAGAGAAGAGGGTTGGGTTGAGGTGGAGGATGCATGAATCGGGTGAATGGAAGGAAGAAGTCAGGGCGTTGCTGCAAATGTGAGGTGAATCCGGCCACCCCGTTACGGGGACAAAAACGGATTTAAAAATGTGGTTTAGTAAGTAGTAGTAGTAGGGTGCTTTTCAGCAAATTGACAATTCGGCTGGTTGCGCAAACACCCAAGGAACGATGGCGATGATGTTAAAGAAATTTGGTTTATGTTGCTGGCTGATTAACAAGGGCATTTGCCCTCTTGGTTGATATTAGGAATCTGTGGGTTGTTAATAAAATACACAGCTCATACAGTTGTTTTATGTCATCTGCTTGTAGGTCTGCATATAGGGAATGACGGTGGTCTTCAGACAAAGTATACCTAAGAGATTCGAAGCAAGTTAGTCAATGTGTAATTATTCCAAGATTCCCTTGACTGATTGCAAGAGCAATATGTTGTTCAATAAAATAAGAGTAAACATCAACGGTGCCAGTGGGCGCGGCATTGGACACTTTTGAATAAGTGGGCTCACATGCAATTGGTGGCTTCCTTGAACACAGTTAGTACTCAATGACTTTTGCAAGGCCAAAACTTACTCTTGAAATAATCCATTTTGTGCAACAATCGTCAGGTGGAACTTCTTGTCGGATTCTGTTCAAATGTCAAGTATAGTAAAGTCTTGGACATGTTTAAAAATGTCCGAGATGATTAAAATATTTGTTGATCTTATGATTTCACAAGAATGAAACAGACTTGGACTTATTTCACAAACTCATTTGTAACAGAATGGAATCAATTAGGAGACAAAATTCACAATTTTGGTTTGTGTTATTGAAAATGAAAGTAACGTAAGTTTTAATGGTGAGCTGTTCTAAGTGGGGTGACCCATTTTAGTGGCACAACTTATGCTAGTTGAAAGATGGTATGTGCAGTGTGGACGCATACTCATCCCAATTTGTACAATCCAGTATTTAATCTTGTATTATTTCAGAGATTTGTTCAACAAACAGGTGGGCCTAGAGGTGGATGGGATGAGTATGATCATGGCTCATTTTTACGTATCAGGAACAAACATAAGGTAGGTATACACAAACCAATTAAAGAGACAGTTTACATGAACTCTACATCACAAAAATGCTAGGAAACTCTTCAGAACAACATGTGTAGTGCTTATCATGCAATATGTAAATTAAGACAAAGGCTATGCAAAGAAATGCTTACCAGTTCACCTCTGTCTTTTCTATCATGAATAAAAGTGTGGCAATTTGAATTATGATATTTTAAACAGCTTTTCAGGTCATCTGATGCAATTGGAAAGACCTTAGGTTGGCATGATTTGTGTGTCTTGTGTGTGACAATTGAGGTATGCTTAAAGGCTGACTCAGAGATTTTTGCAAAATATTTTTTTTTGTGTTAACTAAAAATAATAAACTAGAACTAAATATAATCACCTAAAATGCCCATTTCCAAAGTTTGAGATGAATCAGATTTTCTTTTGATGTAGTAAACATTTATGTATATTATAACAGTGCCATAGGATACTGTGTATAACAAAAATTCTGGAATTCTATAACAAAGATGTGATTTTCTATATGAAGGACTTCGATTTGAGCTTAGCTATCTCACACAGTGTTTAGTACATGGACAAGCATTATGGATATGCAAAAAACACAATTTGTTTGAAAATTGAGGGCACTCTCCTCGGAAAATCTCTCAGTCGGCCTTTAAAGGTGCAATGAGAGATTTTGAGGCACCCAGATATTGTGTCATAATAGTAATTTCATATAGATTAGACACTCAATAGATTTCTTTCCTTGTATTAGGTTACAGAAATGTGTTAAAAGAGAGAAAAAAGGTGATTTTGATTTGCCTATATTTCAATATAAAACATAGGCTGAATTTCGTATTTGCTCCTATATGAAATTAGAAATTTCAGAATTTTTGTACCAAAGAAACATTTCTCATCTTAATCCTTTTAGATGGGAATATTTTTGATGAAAAGCTTTACATCAGGACAAAAATCAGTACTTTAGATTTTTTTAAGGACACCTGATATGTGAAATCTCTCATTGCACCTTTAAGTGGGACTCTATTTCTTATGTATTGCTTTATTTTGCCATGGCTTGTGTGTCTAATTTTGCTACTTGTGTGTTTAATTTGAGCAAAAGAAAGTCACACAAGTATACCTGCGGTGACTTTGATGTGTGCCTGTGTCAAACATTTAGTATACACCTTTTGGTTGACACTTTTAAACTTACTGAAACTTTTTGTGTCGCAGGAAGACACATATAGGGATCACTTTGTCCACAGTTGTTGTTGATATCTGTTGGTGTGAAAAGGGTTAACATTTGCCTGTAATATCCACATACTTCGATGGATTTAAACCAAACTTGAGTAATAGGTGCAACATTTGATCCCTCATTTGTTGATGAGGTCAAAGGTCACATTCCAAGGTGAAAGGTCATGTGAGGTCAAGTTGTAAGATAGGCTGAAAGTGTAAAATTGACCTCAATTGAAAAGTTGAAGTTCAATTGGAATCAAACCTATGAGTCATAGGTGCAACATTGGATCCCTCACTTGTTGATGCAGTCAAAGGTCACATGCCAAGGTCAAAGGTCATATGAGACCTATCATTACAAACCACGATGGCAGGCGACACATGCGGTCCGAGGACCGATGTATTTTTTAGTGCAGTGATGGATCAAGTTCATTGGTATGCTTATACATTGAGACAAGGTAAGGGGCCTTATGTTGGGTAACTGATGCATATGGGAAGGTCATTCCGAGGTTATTAAGGGTCATCATATTGCTCTATTATAATTTGACCACATAATTAGATGACCTATAGCTATTTGGGACAGCTGGCCTTATTTTAAAACTATTTTGATGGGCATTGTATGGTCTAAGATTGTCCAGGTTGGGTCGGTTGAGTCCAAACTTTAAGCTTGCAGCATCAAATAATACTGTTCAATAATGATGACATACTGTTCAGTAATACAGTATTAAATTATGTAGTAACATGGAAGTGTCATATAACTGTATGAATAAGTGTACTGTGGATTTTGTTATGACAGGGCAAGTCGTCTTTCCTTGATGAAGCAGCCAGCTCCATACCAGGCAGAACTATCACAGATGTTAAGGCTCATGAGGCCTGGTATCAAGAATACACATCCTTACAAGAAAGGAAGAAAGATGCTATTATGAAATGGAGGGCAATCAAAGAGGTGAGTGTTACCATATACCCTGCTCACCAACATGTTCCCTTGCTTAGAAGAAAGTCAATCAATTTTGACCAAATGACTAAATTTAAAACTTCAAAGGCTAAATGTGGAAATTTTGTTCTATATATTCCCGGTCTAATTTAATTACTTAAATGCACTTGAATTGGCATTTGTTAAATACCCATTGTTCAAATATGCTGTGTTTATTAAGTTTATGAAGGATAATTAACCCTTTGAACCTGATTTGCCACTTTAGCGGCATCCCCAGAAAAACACTCTGACCTGAATTACTGCAAAAGAGGCATACATCAACGTCATGCCAATTTTGACAATTTTAAGCTAAACAGAGAGGGTGTTAAGCAGTGTTAAAGGCACTATCAGTGATTTGCTAAATCAGAAAATCAAAAAAATGGTTAAAAATTAGATTTGTGCATGTCTGTAACAGGTATGGGTATTCTAACATACCGTACAAGTGCTAAGACTGAAAGCAGCTTAATAAGGACAAAAATCAGGTAATTTAGTCATTACTGTCCATACGAACACTTTCTACAACACTTAATTGAATGGGGAATTGATATCTTTCAACACTGTGTTTGCTTCTTTTTATGTCAATTTTTCAGTTGCAAAAAATAACTTACCAGAATTCTACAGACTTATCCAGGCATTTCTGAGTTACTTCTGCAAATTTCAAATATTTTGACTCTTTCAGGTGAATCACTGATAGTGTCTTTCAGGCTCTATTTAGCACAGATCCCTGGATTGGATGTTTGTTTTCATTCATTGCTTGATAGTAATTGGCTGGATTTGTATATCACTGCAGGGCAGAAACTGGCACAGATATTTGATAATTATTATGTTTCAAAGTTTAAGTGCTTCTGTGTGCTTAATAGGAGTGATGTTCAAAGAGAATTTGACAGCAATTCAGTGGATTCAATTGTCATATATATGCACATTTGCAGTCTTTAGAATTCCATTAGAAATAAAAAAAAACAATCTAAGTCGTTTAATTTTTAAAACACTTCCGTTTACAGCAACAAAAATTTCTTTAAATATGACTAAATATAATTATGATTTTTTTTTTGTCCCGAGCACCGTCCTTTGTCTTGACTGGTAGTTGTGTATGATTTTTTTTTCTTCAAAATGTATTTATAATATTTTTGCAAACATTTTCTTTAGTAATTTTTCAGGGAAGTCATTTTCGGGCCTTTTGGCATTCTGGACTTTTCCTCCATTGTTTCGGTTATGTATATAAAACTTGCTGTTTTCATGTTATTGATATATTGTATATTGTATATATATGGAAATAAATTGATTGATGATGATTGATAGGAAGATAAAACAAAACAAGCTACCGGTATTGGATCAGCATATTGCATGTGGTGCCAAACACCCAATTACTGGCACCAGTGGCATAGCCAAGATGGGGGAAAAGGGGGGAAGAGTGCCCCCTCGGAAAAAAAAATATTGAGGGGGAAAATCGGGAAATAAAACATGGATATCCTGTATGTTAAATCAGCCCATGGGTGGCATGCATTCATTCAAAGTACTCAACCTTGACCCATAGTGTGTGCAAGACTTTGACACATGGGCGGTGCCAGGGGATGGCAACCCCCACCCCCCCCCCGAGAGTTTCAAAATTCAGGAGAGAAAAGAAAAACAGGGTTTAAGCAATTAAATGTGTAAAAATCGGGTTTTTACCTATATGAGGTAATCGTGTAATTAATGTTTCGCCCCTCCTATGACTTTGGCAGCCCCCTGTTGAACCATGGTACATTTCCAGTTATCTTGATGATAACACTCCATGCTGTTAATTATCATATCGGTTTAACACCATTCATAGGAAAAAAAATCTTAATTTTATGATATTATGCTGTTACAAACACAGGTGAGAGAACGACGCAGAGTGTTGGAGAGGAAAGCAGAAGAGGATGCAGAGGAAGCAGCCAAGATTAGAGAACAAAAAAGGAACAAGCAAAAGCTTGCACACTTAGAACAAGGAGACACAGGAAAGATAATCAAGAGATTATCAGCGTGGAAAGTAAGGAATTAACATCAGTTAACTTGTTGAGGCCTATAGCATAGGCGTACCCAGGATGTTTAGGGTGCCTCACCCCCTCCAAAAAATGGTAATGGATCCAGGGGGGTGAAGGCTTCTTCCAAGGATGTCTTCGGGGCTTGGTTTTTAGGGGTTTAAGCGTTATTTTTAATGACTAATAACAAACATATTTTGCTTGCAAACATATTCACAAAATATTATAACTCTTATAGGTATGATTAATGGTTTTAAATCGGGGGCAATCGCGGACATAGGAGGGTTAAAGGGAGTTTTCCTCGTCCGGGCCTGTGAGGAGCCTTGGCTGAGAAGGTTATTACAATAAATTTATTTTATCACAAGTTATGTTTAGAGGCCACTTTGTTTGGTTACATGCCATTTCACACTTGACGTAGTTCAATTTTCTGAAACCAGGGCCCTTTTCATCATCAAGCTTTATTTCAATACCATCAACATTAAAAACTTACCAAAGAGCAGAACACAATGATATTGAGGAGATGATCGAGAGGCCCATAAGGGAAGCATGTGATCTTCCATAAACCTACGAAGTTTCAACAAAAACCAAAAACAAAATGCACACATACACATACACACAAAACAAGACATGCCCAACAAAACTCTTCATTATTAAAAGTGCTTGTTATGATTTATATGTATATGTTATCTACTTTATATGAGAGCCTTGCACTTGCACATACACCTCATCATGGGTGACAGTGGGAAACAAACTTGCAGTTGATGATAGACGCAAATAGGCAGGTTGCAAGCCCTTTTCAATTTTTGCTAATATGATGGTAACCACTAAAACGCGGTTTTTTGTTTATATCAAGGCTAATCAAGGAATTAACAATTAAAATTTAAATTTCAGGACGACAATGAGAAAATAGGCCTTTCATCTGAATTTCAAAATCGATACTATTGGGTAAATAAGGGGGTCCCAAAGACGATGGAACCGCAACCTTTAAGCTACAAGTATAGATTGATGATTCTAAAAACATCAGTATTTTTACACATTTTGATGTGATTGTCCAAAGAATTCCATTTAATTGGTCCAGAATTCTCGCAGCACGGATCGGGAAAACATTTTATTATTATTAATACTGCAGAGATGCCAGTTTCCGGTTTTTCCCGGAAATCCTAGATTGTTTAACAACCCCAAAAATGCCCAGTTTTTCCGTTTTTTGTTGTTAGTACAGTTTCCAAAAAAAACCCGGTTTTTCCGGTCGTCTAGTGAGCAAAAAATAAATTAAATGAAGGGAAAGTGTGATTTAACGACGCGCATTAGTGCTAGATACGCTTCCCTCCGGCAACTCGAAATTTACTGTGTCGTTGGTTTCCGACGCGGGATCCCATTACCGAACATTGCTACAAGAAAATCTTATGACGGGTACCGTAAGCGTTCATCCTAACAGGATCGTTGTAAGAAGTGATTCAGCGAGCGCGCGAGTTTGTGTG
Source organism: Ophioderma brevispina (assembly GCA_023653785.1). NCBI lineage: Eukaryota > Metazoa > Echinodermata > Ophiuroidea > Amphilepidida > Ophiodermatidae > Ophioderma > Ophioderma brevispina. The sequence continues at coordinate 12,488 of JAMKCH010033540.1, forward strand.
TTATGCATGGTTGCCGTATACTTTCGATTAGGAAAAATGGAAAATGTGAAGTGGTGAACGGACTGATGTTTCGGCATAGAAGGAAAGATAAGAATAAATGGAACTGGTCATGGTTGGAAGAGAAAGATGACAACAACGATTTTTTAATCAGAGTACATGAGGAAACTGACCCAAGCTGACTGGCGTACACTACTCTACTGCAAATGGACCGTCACCATGGTGTAGAAACGTGCAAATTATGGATCGTCGGGGGGAAGAAAGAGATCGAAGGATCAAATGGTCACGCAAAATAAAGATTTACATAAAAGAAAAGAAACAGGGAGGGCATTATAAGAGTTACCAGCTGTTTTCCAAGCCGCTGCTGTGAGGACTTTTAGTTAAACAAAACCATCAGCTGGCAGTGGCAAGGCTTGGTAGGCAAAAGTCAGCCCATCAATCATGTCATGCATGTTGATCAGTCTTGATTATCATGACATCTGATGAACTTAAGCTAACGGTCTGAAACATGAAATTGTCAACAGATAAGCATATTTTCAATGAAAAATTACCATTCTGTTTGAAATATCATGTATTTTTTCAAAGAAATTTGTACTCCAGATTGACTAATCTAGATGATTTAAAAATGCTAAAATCCAGAAACCCTGGACCCCGCCAGGGGGCCTAAGGCGGCCCCTGGACCCCCGGCCAATTTTCAGGGTTTTTTTTTAATCAGGTGCTGGCATCTCTGATACTGTAATTGTGGGCATTTCTTGTATGGTATGATGTATTTGGGCATGTTTTACAAAGTAATTCTCAAAAGGTTTTGGTAATTGGTTTGTATAGTGTTATACATAAACTCAGTTCCAGCTTATGTGTATCAAATACATTCAACAAATTGAATTTTGAGAATAATGGTCCCGAATGACATCTAATGACTGACTATTCAAAATCATCCTAACCGCCCATTTTTGCAACTTAAATATTTTTATCTAAATAGGTTTTATTGGAACTACCCCATATTAAGATACCATAGTTTATGTAAGGTATAATACTAACGTACAATATAAAGAGTATAATATATATCCAGGTACAAAGTGTTTGAGTTTGGAGAGCAAACCAACATTTCTAGAAATATTTTTTGATATTTGATCGATGTGATTTTTCCATGTAAGATTTTCATCGATGATAACACCTAAAAATTTGGTCTCATCAACTATCTCTAATGTCACGTTATCAAGTACAACATTAAAATGTTTTGTAGTATTGACCCCCATTTTGTCTTGCCAATCATTACCTTTTAGTTCTTGTCTGGAATATTTAGAAGTTACATAAGGAGATCCCAACAGCACATAATTGGTTTTGCTCGCATTTACCGATAGTTTATTTGCCCTGAACCAGTTGTTGATCTCTTATAATTTACTATTGATTACATCAATTTTCGTGGCTATATCAGGATGGGAATACAGTAGAGTAGTACCATCAGCAAATAGGACCACTTCTAGCAGTGATACAGCATTTAAAATATCATTTATATATAGAATAAATAACAAAGGGCCTAAAATTGAGCCCTGTGGTACCCCGCATTTTATATTTTTATAAACTGAATCACACGATTGATATCGTACAAACTGTGTTCTATTATCCAAGTAACTTTTAAATATATATTCAGGGGCCCAGGCCTACTCTTGGTGGCCCTGTGTTCTTAGATATGGCAGTGTTAATTTGGTGGGGGTGGGTGCGGGAGGTGGTGTTCCCCCTCCTGCGCAAAGTGCAAAACTCTTGCGATTTTCTCTTTCCAATAAACATTTACTCATCACATGTTGATGGGGAAAATTAAGTGGTAAATTGTTTATAACAAATAATATTGTTTTCAGGTACGAGCAACAGCCATAAAATCTTAATTGATGGGTAATGTTTTTTTTTTATTGAATGATGCATATGTACAAGCGTTTGTGGCGAGTTTGTATCTCAAGTTTGGTAAACAATCTTTCAAGTGAGCAAAACCTAAAAAAAAATAAAGTGCTAAAATACCAATTTCAAACAAAATGCATGCGGCCTTCTGAGACAAACTTGTTTTTTCTTGGCCCTTGATGAAATATAGTTAAGCACAATCTAAGGTGTTTGGATCACTAAAAATGTCTGGTTAAAAATTAAAATGGCAAAATATTTAATTGAATACATTTGTAAACAGGTGCAAAAAGAATTGGAGAGGGCACAGGAAGAAGAAAGGAAACAGCAGGAAGAGGCAAAGAAGGTCAGGGAATATGAAAAGGAGAGGCAAAGGAAGGTATGTGTGATAGACAGCTTGTAGGAATTTGTCTTGTTTTGAGGTGGAAGCTTAACACTTAACCCGGACTTTGGGCTACTTCTAGCCCAGATTCACTTCAGCGGTTCCATTGTTTTAGCGCATTCAAGGTGAACCATTGCTGAAAGCTAGCGAGACAGCAATTCTGGCCGGAGCCTCTAGCGAGACAGCAATTCTGGCCGGAGCCTGTCTACATTTGTAGACATAATGTCTCACCTCGAGGCTGTTTTTCAATGAAACTACAACCCGATATCAGCTGGTCTACCCACACAAGTTTGCCGACGGGAGGTCAGTAATTGCCAATCTGTATCACTAAAGTCCTTGATGTGCGAGGCCCAGCAAATTGCCTAGCACAAGTCCCGGTTAGGTGTATAGTAATGCCATCAATCACAAAACAACTTGGATTTTTTTATTCTTGTTTTATAGTAGATGTGTAATATTAAAGGTGCACTGCCCGTTCCTCAGCCTCAACCTAGACCCCCACCTTTCACACCATCAAACCCAAGATTTTTGTACCATTTGAAACTTTGTATTTTTCTCATCTCATCTGCAAAATATTTAACTGACTTCTTTCCTATTATGATGGTACAGGCTGAAATGTGGTTTGTTTACGGTAACCGAAAAATAGGTTGTACTGTACTCTATGCACTATTGTAATACACACAATTACCACTCACATTAAAATGGTATGTGGGATTAAAATGAAATTTTAGAATTAAAGTATATTGCGTGATGAACGGCCCTTCCTACAAAACAGAGAAAAATGTATGTTGCAATTGGGTGGAGCAACTCTAATTCAGCTTTTATTGAATTATGAAATAGGTAATATTAGAATATAAAAAAGTCAAAAGCTGAATGACTTTACACATAAAGTTGCATAGTTTATTTTCTTTTTGGCCCTATATGTTATTGGGCTTATTTTATACTGATGTCCTGGTGGGTGGACGTTCATTTGAGGAGATTCCTGTTCATTACCCACTGCATAATTCCTGTTTACTAATTGTGACTATAAGGCCTAAAAATAAATGTTTACATTGGCTCTCCAACGACTAACCACTACCCAACGTAGGGAAAAAATTATGCGCAAATATAATTGGGGACTTTTTGGAGAGAATTGGATAAATGAGCCCAAAATTGTGTGATTTTGAGTGCTATTTCAGTAAATTTTGAAAATTGAAATTCTTTTAATTATCACTACCGATCTATGGAATTTTTACTGAAGGGCAACACATGTTTTTGTAGCCTAATGAAAGGGACTTTCAGTTGCAGGGAAAAAAGGAAGGTTGCACTATCAATTATCTTAAGAAAAAGTATTACTTGGTCAACTTGAAATCAGAATCAAGGATGAGAAAGAGCCTTATGCAGGGGCGGATCCAGGATTTGAAAAACGTCAAAATTACCGGGGGGCTGAAGGCTGAAACTTGTCCAAAATGGGCTGATTTTGCAAGATTTTGCAGAATTACCGGGAGGCGCGTGCCCGCTCCCTGGATCCGCGCCTGTTATGGGGGAAGTGAAGTTCAGACTTAGAGTCTGCAAGTTCTACATAACCTCAGGCCCTATCAGCTACTTGTGGGTGAAACCAATGAGATTTACTCACTCAATATAATCAATGTTTTAACAGATGGAAGTAAAGGCCAAAGCAATGGAGTATGCCAAACTCAAGAAAGAAGAGCAGGAATTTCTGCAAATGGAACAATTAGCCAGACAAGAGGCAGAGTTAGAAGAGAAGAAGCAGATAAGGAAGCAAGAGGTGACAAGATTCCAAGAGAGGGACCAGAGACGGATG
>JAMKCH010033541.1:0-16166 GCA_023653785.1 Ophioderma brevispina
CAAAAGAGGTTTGATTCAATAGTGCATAGAGATGTATTTTCATCACTTGCACAACATACTCAATTTTGAAGTTAAAAGGTAAAGTTATTTGAGAAAGAGACGGCTTGAAATGGCGTGAAAAGTCACTTTTTTACTAAAACACTGATTTTCTCAATGTTCAATTTTCGCAAAATTTGGCAAATTTTCAGACAATAACTCCAAAATACCTAAGTAAAAGGTATGGTTTAACTTTCCTACGATAGCAATCGGTCTTCTCTAGGGACGGTTTTCTCAATTTTTCGATTTCTAACTAAAGATATTCTCCAATATATACTCAAATTTTGGAAAAGGTAAAAATCACACTTTGACATTTTTCCTTGCATTTCGAAAAGCTCCATTTTAAAAAAATGAAAAAACCGTCCCTAGACAAATTTGTCTTGTTTCTAAAAAATAACATAAGATATCATGAAAATCATGAAATTGTTTTTGTTATGCCGTCTGAAAATTTTGGGGCAAAATCATGTTTTTTAGTATTTTTCTCAAAATGCAGAAAGTTTTACATTAATCCGATTGCCATCATCGGGTTCATCGTCCAATTTTCTTTCTAGAAATGTATACTTTTACATACAATAATCAAATATTTGCAAAGTTACAAACCAAAATAGATACTCTGAAACTTAAGGTTCACACTGCCCTTAAAAGCCAATGGATAGGTTAACAATATAGGCAATAACAGGGGCGAGTTTCGGGGGTACATCCTTCAAAAACTTTGGGGAGACCACCACTGACCTCTATACAATGGATTGGCTACACAACAGTAATTGTATACTAGTATTAGATGAATGAAGCAACCAGCGGACATCTTGGTCTACCGAACACAATAGCATTCCAGAGACTCCTGTTTAACAAGTTTTATCCCGGGTGCCCGTTTTAGAGACATGCCATCCCATATGCACCCAACTTCACGAGCTCCCCCGAATTGGCTCGATTCTGTAGTCTGTTCGCTTATCCACATTTCAACGGGAACGCATTTTGAGCAAATGACTGGCTCTTAACCACCTGCTTGGGCTCTTTTTGGATGACCAATATGGTCATCAGTGCCTCAATTACGAAGTTCAGGTTTCCAAACTATTGTATCCAAGATCAGTGGCGACCACCCATCCAATCCAGCTCTTATGGACATCCAGGACAGTCGTGAGTAATTTGCTTGAGTGGACATGCAGGTCAGTCTTCAGTAATTTGCTTGAACAGATGGGAGACTGTCGCAGACTACCGAATTTAAATAGTTGCATACAAATCGCCCAGTCCAAAATAATTTTCCCACTACTTTTGAATTGGTGGTAGTACCCAAGATATTTTAAACTTCCAAAGCATTTCTTGTATTTAAGCCATAAGCATCAAAATTAGGCTAAGGATTACCTTCAATTCTGACGGGAATAAAAAGGTATGATTTTGGGGAAGTATTCTTATGACTAATTGAAATTGCCGATACCATTTTTGCATGGAACATTGCCTCTGGCCTCTTTCTTCCACTTAAAATACCGGTATCGCCTTGGTTTCAAAATATACAGATTCTCAAAATTATACCTTTATGCTCCAATGTAAATAGACGCCACTGCCGAGGATTCTGATCACAGCCTTATCTATCAGGACCTCATTGTCCGTAATGAATGAGTCGTCCACGTTTTGGAGACCCAGCCAATTCGAATGTTCTTATTGCATGGGCGGATTGATGGGGAAAATATTCCATCCTCGCACTTTCTCCATATTTTGGCGGCACCTTTTCCGATGTCTTGCTAAACATATCGCAGCTATTTTGCACAATAAAACTACCATTTCCACCAAAAAAACCTTGGTTTTCAATTGAGGACCAGGTGGGTTGTATTAACAAGGCAAGTTCACTTGAAATTGAGACCTGGTTTGGATTAAAATATTTTCTCACTTCAAAGTTTAACCGGTTTAGACTGAGAAAATAGGTTTTTTCAATGAAAACCTGGTTATAATTTGAAAAGCCAAGTTTTTCAGAAAAAAAAGGTTGTAATCAAATTGAAAAACCTTTATACGACTTCAATAAAACCTGTTGAAAAATTTGAGTTCTTGAGCAACTCTATTGTGCAAAATACCTGCCACATGCATGGCAAGAAACCTAAGTCAATTTGATTGTACCCATTCAAATTGACATATCGCACACATGTTCCATCGGTACTCTACAGTTTAAGCCTCAAGAATGAAAATGTATATGTTTGGAAATACGTGAATTTCCATTTATTAGATAATACCATTTCAAAAAAGCTACAATATGAAAGATCTTGGGAAACCAGTATTATTAGGTTGATTATACCAATGAGATTCATGATGGAAATTGGAGGAAAATTGGTTGAAGAAAAATATGAAATTTGAAAAAAATCGGTCCACTCTAAGGCAAAAAAAAATGATTGTCCATAGATGACTTTTTAGACTTGGGTCGGTCGGTCGGACAAATTTTTCTTTTTCAAAAAACCCAAAAAAGAATTTCTTCTTTTTTTAATAAATTTAATCAAACACTAAAAATCATGTTGATCTTACTCAAAAAAATGAGGGTCTTTTTACATTATGAAACCCAACTAAAGCTAAGAAAAATGTTAAAACATCTTACGTTTCAGAAAGTTAAAATTGAAAAAAAAAATTTGAATTTTGAAAAATTAGGGTCGGTTTCTTTTGCACCAGCCCCTCATAAAAGGGAAAAAAAAAAAATTCCAGATTTCCAAAATTAGGGTCAGTGGATGAGGACATAATCTTTTTGGGGCCTTAAATTATAACTGGATGCCTGGTGGATTGTGGGAAAATCACAGGAGTAACACTATTTATATAGGTACCATGATGAGTTAAGATTGTAGTTGAAAGTTTTCAATAAACACTCATTTTTACAGGGCATTTACACTTAATTACCGTGGTTTGGCTTGCTGTCGGTGGGGCATGACATTACATCTGGCATGCTTTTTGGTGTATTTGAAAATCCATGTTGTGGAGGCTATTCTACAGGCCGCTATAAAAGTTGATTGACAGGCGGCCACGTGGATTATCACAATACAACCGCAATTGTATCAGAGGCAATGCCTGCATGCTCGTAAAAAAGCTTGCCCGGTGCACAATTAAGCTGGGAAATGTCCAATGCCTGGGCCGACAGCAGGAAACAATCTCAAATACTCTGTAATTTTCAGGCATATGCTAATTTTCCCCGAAAAAGTGGGAAGTGATTTTAGCAAGGGTTCATTTTAGTATTTTTTTATTTTCTTCGACATACACCTTTTGAGCAATTGTACTCGTGTCCACAAAGCCAATTGCAGCCATCCATTGTCCAGTAATTAACTCTAGCATATGCAGTTTGGAAAGACCAGCTACCCTGAAACGAATGGTCAAAACAATTTCCAGCAGGCGTGGAATTTGCAATTGCCAAAAACTTGACGGGAAAAAAACTATCGGCAAAATTTAAACATTTCTGCATTTCAGTGGTGCATACTTTATGTTGCAGCGATATCAAATTACATAAGGAATATACTTTTATTACCAAGTTTTGTTTTAAAACAGAGCATGAGGGTACCATTGATAAATACAGTTCTGATGGCACAAACCAATATTTACAACTGAAAACCTGCACTGAAAACAAAAACAAATGTTAAGCATTGATTTCACTTTCTCTATTAAGGATATGTATTTAAATATCAAGCCCAAAACTGACCGAATGACCTTGATTAAAAGAGCACCAACATATCTACCTAAACTTCCACAATAAACTCAAAGATTGGCACCATTGCCAAGTTGTGTCCCTCGACTACAATGGAATATACCATCCTTTCCTTGTACGCACAACTCCAAGGGAATTTATATTTGCCACACTTATTAAATTCAGCACCCTAACATGCAGATTATATATATGTTAACGTTGCCGAATTTTTAGGGTGTGGAAAAGAATACTAATTTTTTCAATCACAACCACCAATAGATAATATGAACAGATTTAAAATCTGTTGGCGGGTTAAAGAAACCCACGTTTGATATCCGATACATCTTATTTGCTTTATACCACAATCGATAGCTATGAAATAGTAGTGCATTAGACGCGATTGTAAATTTGGCTCAAGTCCAATCCTTTTACCCTCGTCCATCTGCAAGACAATTGTCTTACTTGGCAATGGCCAAGGGACGAGGAAAAGTACATGAGGTTCTAATCAAGTGCTAGACTTACTTTCAAAATTTAGGTAGACAGTTCATTAAAATAATCAAAAAAGTAAAATCACCATTGTTTTAAAACGTACTGATATCCTTGTTGTATAAAAATTGTCAATATTTTGTCAGCTTCCTACTAACCTGAACGGCATATTTGAAACTACAGCAAACAATTACACATAAAATATGTGGCTCAGCATTCACCAAAACCACTCATTCACAACTCATTTTACAATTTGGATGGTCAATACGATCTTGGCAAGGTATTTTATGTTAGGCAGTGGCACCCATGGGCTGTTCCCGAATGTGGGACTTTGAAAATACATTGGAATCTACAAAAACCATATTTTATTCACACCATATGTCAATTCTCCATTTCCCCCATGGGACCAGGTTCGCAAACTAGATTACCAGCATTGCGTGCACGACGATTGGATTCCAAATCTAGCCCAATTATGGATCTCATCTGCAAATTTAACATCCCAACAATCATGTACATTGGTAAGGTCCTTCCATGTTGGAGCCTTTTAATCTGCTATTTCATGGGGAAAATCTTGAAAAGCACCCCAAAAAAAAATTGCCCTGTATTCAAATTCTAACTTTTGGTAAATTAGCCTTTACACCTATAATTTAAATGGTCATTTAGGACTTCATATACCGATCTGATCCGCATGAGACCTACAATCCTGAAAACTTGTCAACTGCTGCCTAGGAACACTCGGCATGAGACCCGCAGTAATCCCTGCACAATAAATGGCCTCTCAGCAATCCTGTGTAGAAATTGTATGGGGTTCATCCACCTCATAAATTCTGAATAGAAGTACTGCCTTGTTTACCATTAGACCAAATCCAACGAGTTTGTACAAACAAACTACTCGGCCACACCGTCACTCCTCTAGATTATCAGTACCGTTTTCCACAAGCCTTTCAACTTGGCTACACATAGAAAATCAGATCACTTTTAAAATTGTAAATTTAAATTTACATATCAGCTAAGCTAATATTCAGGTTCAAGAATGTCCTCATTACTGTAGATATACAATAGCCATTTCAAATGACCTGATATTGATTTTGTGAAAATTCCAAATCCTCAACAAACTCATTAATGTGTCAAAAATATGATAACATTTCTGTATTACAAAAAGCTGTAGTAGAAAACTTTTTGCAAATTTTGGCTTCAAAAGTGAGAGAGAAAACAAATGTGGCACAGACATTGCATTATTGCCATACATTAAAAGTACTAGTGATGCGAGATGGAATAATACTGAAAGCTGCGCAAATTCCACGAACTTGGGACACTGTGTAAAGCTGCACTTTGGAAATCCAAAATTAGGTTCTTGGATGCCTTTTATTCCTAATTATACTGCGCAAACTGTTGAATATACTTTACCGACAAACACTGATGGAAATCATTAACACATGATTCAAATACAATTGTTCTTGTAAATTCTGAAGACTAGTCCAGTACATGGAAATATACAGAAATTTGCACTTAAATGCTCATTTTGATAGTATACCATATTTATCTTTATCAGATTACAAGTATACCCCATTCGCATACATCGAGTACAGCTTTACTCTTTCGGAGTTGTCCTAATCCACTGTCAAATGTCCAAAGCTCTGGCAGAGGGCGCACATCGCTGATTCAACCTATAAACTATGTAGATGGCGTCATCCCCTCATAGAGTTTGGTGGCATTGGTCAGAAAGGCTTGTGTCAGTGAGACATTACTGTACCTGCAAGAGATTGGGGAGGAAGAGCCCAATGAAACTCAGTTCAGCTAGTTTTGCAACATTTCAAACATTTTCCAGTGCATCTATTTTGCCACATTTGAATGAAATTGTATGCCAAAAAGATGCGATCTCAGTCTATACTTGCATGTAACATGCGTATCCTTGTCATTCACTAGTGGCATTTGTATTCAAAAAGCCCCAAACTCCTCTTTGCCACAATATCACCAGAAAATCCCATAATTTATTGTTCATTTTTGTAACCATGCCCAAGACTGCCCATTTTGCTGGTAGGGTCTGATCACATGGCAAGTTATGCCAATGGGAGGTAGAGACTGACAGCCCCTCCCTTTTGGCGAGTACGTCTATCCTACAGGGAGGTTGCGTGCAATTTAGTAGGCAGATCAGACTGTCCTAAATGATCGAGTGCCTATGTGTACGCTCAAGTTTTATGCACAAATAGGTCCCATACCAGGTTGTTTAACACTTACTTGCTCAGTGATCGAATCTCGATCAATACATGTGGAAGGTATTATAAAATCTGCCTTTGTGGTCATTAGAGTGTTAAAAACTAGAATCCTGACCCATAAACCAAAGATGTCTCAATCGGCAACTTTCTTACGTGAAAACAATGCAAAATTCCCTGTACGGTTTGTTGCTGTGCCTTCATTGCAGTCCATTTTTACGGCACTCAAGTGCGATGTAATTGTTCCAATTCTTTTAGAATCTTCTGGGCACTTGTAAATTTTTTGATGTTTTTGCTTTTTTCGCGTTATGGGGTAATCGGAAAAATGGCTTCTTTGTACAAGGTGCAATTTGGGCACCTTTAGAAGGTACGCTTTAGGAGATGGTTATAAGATGGTTATAACTAAGATGGTTAAAGATGGTTGTAAGGTGGTTTAAGGTGGTTGTAAGGGGGTTGTAAGGTTGGTGTAGGTGGTTGTAATGATGAAACTATTGACAACAGCAGTTTGTTGCAAAAGTTTGGTGCAATGTATGCAGAAGACTGGTCAGCATCTTCATATTTACCCATACAAGGTGCAGCAAAACATTACAACGCTATTGATGAAAAATTTTCCACAACATGGAATGGGCATAGGTGATCTTTCTAATAAAAGTTAGCCGTAAAATATGAATGAACCTTAACACACAATGTCCTGGTAAATTCTTTTTAAATTCCAAAAATGCAATTAGAGCATAGCTTTTGGGTTGTTTTCAATAAACTTTTTTGACAAACTCCCCCGGCTAGAGTATACCCACCCCACTTTTGTCCTTCTCATGACTTACTTGGCAGCCTTGTACTTTTTTCCCGACGCTTGTGCGATGCTGATGGTGCACTGACAAAGATCTTGTGCATGTCTTGTACGCATGCAGGACATCTTCTAGTTTGATTAACCGGTGTGAGCGTGACAATTTGGCCGTCTGCAAACCAATGCAAACATGTTTTGTCCATCCCTTTGTTGTTATAGATATTTGTGGGAGATGGTAGCCATGCCTGGAAAGTGGGGAATTTTGGTATCACCTTCCCAGGAAATTGATATGGAGGAAACTTTGTACTTTAAGGCCACGCGGAGATTTCCGGAGGAGGGCTCCCTCAATGTCCAAAAAAATCGTTTGTTTTTTTTTTTTGCTGTTTTTTTCATATTTTGACCCATATACTAATCACTGTTGGTGAATTGCTAAGCTTAAATCGATTCCTTCAATAGAAAATCATAACTTGGTTTAAAATTCCGGATCCGGAATTTTTTTATACACAGTATCCTATGGGACTAATACTACACATAAATGTTTACTCTGCATCAAAACGAAAAATCGATTCACTCAAATTTCGGATTGTGCATTTTAGGATACTTTAGTCAAGTTGACGTATTTTCATTATTACAACAAACAAATAATATTTCGAAATCTCTGAGCAGCCTTTAAATACACTAAGTGACTGAAAATTGAAATATTGGAGGGAAATTTGGATTATATTTCCACGAATTGTGCATTTTTTCCCAGCCTTGAGGTAGGCTGGTGGGCACATTGAGTGGCATTAAGGTGCAACGAAGATTTTGAGCACCCACAATATTGGGTCATATCGTAATTTTCCCCATTAGTAGACACTCAGTAGATTTCTTACCTTGTATTGCTAATCCTAAATGTCTTAAAAGAGAAAAAGGTGATTTTGATTTGCTTACATTTCAACGTAAAACATAGCTGAATTTCGTATGGCTCCTAATACCAAATTAGAAAATTTGTACAATTTTTGTACCAAAGAAACATTTCTCCGCGTAATCCTTTCAGATGGGGATGTTTTTTGATGGAAAGCTTTAGCATCGGGGGCAAAGAATCAGAACTTTCGAATTTTTAAGGACAACTATATTGGAAATCTCTCGTTGCACCTTTAAGAGTTTGTCAAACTAGCCGCACCTTAGACGATCGCACACCATAAGCGTGTGTTAAAAGTCATCTGGAATTTATTCCAATTCGTCACCGTTGTCAGGGCCAAGGAAAATTTCTGGTATGAAATACAACGCATAGACCTTTTTTTTGGTTATGTTCCATAATTAGAAATATTACAATCCAAAGTCATTCAAAAATTTAAAACCTATTTTTTTATTGAAAAGTTCACTGTATTCATTTGTTCATGTCATTTTCTAATCTCCACCTTGATTAATTTCATAGGGTTCTGGAAAAATAAATATTTTGCTATGCCTTAACACTACAGTTCATGAACCATCTACATGAATGGCAAAATAATATGTATAGCAATATTGAATGCTTAGGTTAAATTCAAGTCAAATTTTAACATTTTACAAATGTGAAGCAAAGTGAAATGACCGTCAAAATTTCAAATGATATTTTCTCACTCAAGCTATAGGCAGTAAATACTTGTTTTATATCATGATATTGCACATGGTTTGGGTTCCATTCATGCATTTCTTTCTATGAAAGAATACCCTCCCTCCAAATCAAATTCCCAGGACACGTGAAAGGAGCTTCCCTCTTTCCCATTTCCTTTTCGTTCCATGGCCCCCAGCATTATGGCACATGACTTTCATATCGTCCAATAAAATGTGTATACGAGGGTCCTAAGCGCAGATGTACCAACACCCAAAACCACTGCATTGACAAAAATGATACTGTATAACGAAATTTTAAAGTCTAAACGGTAAACTGCTATTTACGACCCAGCAACTGTGTATGTATGTATGCATTGCAAGGCAACACTGCTGAAGCTGCTACCTTGGATGGCAGATACTTCATGAAGTCGTTCTTCATTTTAAGTGTTAACTCTGCTAAGGTACGCGGGAAAGAAAAAAAATTAAATAGCGCTTTTTGGTAGTCCCTAGTCTAGAACAGTCATGCTTAATTACCGCAAGGGTTATCAATAACTGTCCACATGCCAATACAATTTTGTGTTTTTGGGCTCCTCTGTGGGTTAGATTCTTGACCATTGGGCTGCCAGTTGAGAACCCTTGCTGTACCGGAATCAAATCACCTGCCAATCAGAAGAACAGTAAGGTAGTATTACTGGACCCTAACCTTAACACAATATACTTACGGTACCACTTGTCTACAAGATTCTTCCGATTGGCAAAGTCACGGCAATGAATATGTGAGTCCACTGCCAACTTCTCAAAAGATTCCTACCCAAATCCATACTAGACTAAAGTGGAGATTTGAGTGCAGTACAGTGTCAACACCAACAATGGAAACTAAGAAGGCAAAAATTGAATAGCGATCCTTTTAACGGGTGGGGTGTGAATGGCCTTGAAACATCCGCTCTTCAAAAGGCAAATCCAATACCTCTTCAGTCTGGCAGACAAATGTAAGCCATATACAAAGCATGTAATTGGGAAGGCACACGTACTAATTATAAATTTCCATTTAGCCTGATCTTTTATTTTGCTTATCTTGTAATCTGATGACCTTTTGGTTGCTTAATGGAGGAATTATGACGCAACTAATTACATTTTGACAATCGAGGTAATAGACAAACTGATCACCGAGATTGGAACCAGATGGTTTACCCCCCTCAAAGTTGCCAATTCATTCACTGACCAGGTGTCCTGCTAATAAATCCTATTCTTTAGCACTGTATGAGGCGAAACAGTGAATTCGGAAGTCATGTGCTTAGGGTCGTTCTAGCAATTGCTCAAACCCCGCTGGGCAGACTTCTCCAATAAAAATGTCACATCTTAATTAAAACCCCACTTCATTTCACACCGTGGCACCGCTTCCCTTTGATAGATCTTCGTCCCTTTTGCATTCCCTGTGCTGTCTTTGAGGAATCTGGCCTAAGAAGCAGTTGATGGTTGGCGTAGGCAACATCCGAAAGATGCACCTTGAGGAATGAGATGTTCCATTCTTAGAACCTGTTTAACTGTGTACTGTCGTCTGTGATGTAGACAAACTCATTCACCTCGGGAGGATAGATTTCTTCAAATTTACTGTATATACAGAGGTGGGACCTTAATGGTTTTATGCCAACTAGGATTACACCTCATGCTGACAATGGTTCTTTAAGGACATCCATTGACTACGAGACTCTGATATCCCGAACGCATACAATGGTAAAGTGCCTTTACATGTACTTATTCCTCGCAGTAAAATTTTGCAAACATTGCAAGCAGACAAACCTACAAAAGTGACTACGACATTTTGCATAATACATGTACAATTCATTTTTGGATTGCTATTTTTCTAAACCACCTCACACTCAAACCATGGGAAACCTTTTCCTGATGTGTATTTCAAGACGAAAGTATTCTTTTTAGTAGCGGAATCCGCATCAGGTCAGTTTTCCTTCAAGGGCCTGCTACTGTTATCCTGGTAACCAGTACTACCTGTTCCAGGCTGCGTCACCCCCATTGGGTTCCTAAGAAAATCCTGATTAGGGTAGCTGGTATACCCTGGTAGAATGAACAAGATCTACCTACAAGGGCATCAGCTCTGGAGAGCTAGTCGCGGCCATTCATCACAGGCTTCCTTGCATGGTGCGCGATGGTTGCATGATTGCTCTAAGGCTAGGCCCACCGCCAAAACGTCCGGAAGGGCATCCGTCAATTATCCTTTGCTCCAATAAATCCATCATTCCTCACACACTATTGCCAAGTGTGAGGTTTATCTGGCCACCCCCGTTGCGGGGACAATACCGGAATTTAAAACTTTGGTTTTATGTGAAAATAATGCGTTGCCCGTGTGTATAGACCCAATTGAGGCCAAAAACAATAACCTTTTTCTCATTCTTTAACACTTTAGAAATGTAACTTGTCTTATTTTAACTAAAGTGCATATATTTTACAACTACCCAGCTTTTCAAATCAGTTCAGGTTTGTTACTATGCAGTGGGGGGGGTGGGTGTAAATCGCGTTACCCTTCACGGCGTACGCGCTGTACCATGCGATATCGTCTCATCACACGGTAAAGAAAATAAAAAAATAAACCCCCAAAAAAACAAACCCACTGAAATGCGTAACCATCATCATTGGCTTATATTGCAGCATTGAAGGCACTTGGCTTACAAATGCTGGAATAGTTACAAAGTTTTACTTTGGTCGCACCTGCAAATAGGCAGATATCTAAGAACTGACGAACATTAGAAAGGTCCTGATGCCAAGGCACAAAACATTGCACCGAGCCTGTGTGGAACGACCAACATACCATTGACTGGGACAAGAACAAATCTGGACGGACACTACTTGGACTGAAAGAAATTGCTGGAAGCTTTGTACATCACTACCCCTAACCACTTCAACAGGGAGAAAGGAGTGGAAATTCCTCCTGAATGGGGTAAACTACTCAACGGATGCCCTCGACCAATGAACGGAACTCAAGAGTGTCCTTTGAGCATCGCTTATTGGTTCTCTCCCACTTGTTTCCTGGTGTTATAAGTTGCCGCATCATGACTCGGTAGCATTGATGGCCCTTTAGTGTGAAAGCCCAATCACTTGAAATCAAGATTGTGCAAACTGTTTATATTGAGCGCAAGCAAGCCATGCGAAATAAAAAACTGCCTGCGTGCACCATAATAGATACTATTGTAGCAGCTTATTCATAAATCCTTTGTAATTTTATTCATTTGGTTTGGGGGTTGACTAATCTCGATTTGGGATTTGGATTTTATGCTTTCCTGTTACAACTTCTGTAACACATGAGGGCTTAAAGATTTAACAATTTCAAGCAAGACAATTTAGGAATTACTGGAATTCCATTAATGGACTTGGAAATGCGTTTCCTAAACTAAAAATAATCATTCCAGAATTTCAGAAAATTTTGGAACTCATTCTGGTGTACAATGCAACCTTGCAATTATCGACACCAACATTTCCATTTGTTTGGGATGAGAGACCGATTGCTGCTTTACCCAGTGTTAAAAGCCTTGGTTCCATGACAATTTTAGTATGGCAATAGTTCGTTTTTCAAAATTTCAGAAAAAAATAAACAAATTCAGCAAAAAAACATCTAACAGTTACCCTACAAAATCTAATGTGAATTTGGATAATAAACACGTTACACTCACGATGCTAAGAACATGCTAGCTGTGCTACAAGTTGTCACTTAGCCCTCACACGCTCATATCTGTGATAGAAACCTATCTATGTAGGATACTGCTAGGTATAGGGTTTCGTTGTGTAGTCTTATTCCTCCCGACCACCTCCACCAAACAGTACTAATAGAATGCCAACGCAATGCTGGCTGTGATATCTGGCTGCTTTCTCAGGTAGCCTGGCATGGGTCTGTTCTGGGCTGGGGGAAAATAAAAAATCGGTTAAAACAGAATTTGAAATAGGACTGCACTTAAAGGCTCACAAACACCAGCCCTCAATGGTCAAGGGTTGCATTCCAAAGTAAAGTATTATTTGTCCAAAACTCATTTCTCAAGCTTTACTCATGTTTCATTGAGGATCAATCTCGGCGTTTTTGATCTAGAGGGTTTTGCGAAAGCAAGTTGTTACAAAGGGGGGGGCATTTCTTCGATAGTATTATAACAACTAGGTCATTGCATGCTCAGACCAAGTTTCTACCTTAAAAAGGTTTCCAACCTGTAATACTTAAAGGAAACACAATTTCTGTATGTAGATTTTCCTTAAATTGCAATCAAGCCGATTTACAGTACTATATTGTTATCATTAATTATGGACAACCAAAAACACCGCTATCATTACCTCGGAAGCATATGTTCCAATGCCCTTGACAACGGCATAGCGCATTTAATGCAGGGCCGCAGTAGGGCATGTGTGTGGAAGTTGAATGGCAATGACGCTGTATCAAAGCTGTGCGTTCGCTGTTTGTGTCCCAGAATTAAATACAAATTATAGCAAGTAGGCGTGGCCAGTTAATCATGATATTCCTTATTTTTAAAAATGTTGGGAATAGCCCAAACGATAGAAAACTGCATAAAATTGCACTTGCGACCTACAGACCTTCAAATAATCATCTGCGAACTTTTGGAGCAAATACAACTATCATGTGAGCATCCTAATATGCTCGCGTAAACTTCACAGGCGTTGTTTTTTGCCAATGACTCAATATATTATGCAAAAGTTAAAGCACAAGTTGCTGCGCCAACAGTTGCGTTTTGTACTGGCCTCTGGCTAACTTATTGGGGTCATGTTTGATAAACATTTAAAAGTCTCTTGGAATCAAATAAAGATCCTCAAAATGCCGATCGTTGACCGAAATTGACCCTGTAACAAGGTTGTCAGGTAACTTTCTATGTTAGTGCGATTGGGCCAATTTCTAAAGGGTACCGTACACATTTCCGCTGCATGCTATGCTCTGTAAATACCCAATGTGATCGACGCAGGCCGGCGGCGGAACATCTTAGATTTGATTAGTCATAATAGAATGAAGGCAGGAAGCAATTTTTTTCCTAACCCCATGTGGCAGATTTGTCAGATTTGTTACCATGATGATCGGGACTTCACAAATTAAAGTGCATTGCCTACAGGTGCATTGCAGTTTATCCCGGGTTGTTGTTGTAAAGTCTGAATTCATAAGCGCCACAAGATGACCACCAATTTCGTAATGACCCAATCAGAAAAATATTTTAATGATATAGGGATAAATGGAATTTTGTAGTATTGCGCCACTATCCTTTATGAACACGAATTCAGCCTAACAGAATTACACTGCAGTTGGATGTGGTGACAATACGGAATTCATCCTATAATTGAAATAAGTGCGTAAAAAAAAATTGTCCAAATAGGAAAAGGGCAAAATTGTCACCACCAACCAAACATGCCACTCACAAAGTACAAACATTGTTTATCTACTAAGCACGCCACTTCCATGTTTAAAATGGAAGCGCCAGGCTGGCTATTCCTATATAATAACCTTGCTTCTCTTAGGTACTTGACGAATCTTCAGCATACTCCGGTTTACCTCGCTAACAAGCAATCATCAATCTCAGGCCTGTCATCAGATCTCAATCATTTGGTTCGTTTGATTGCAGGAAATATCTAGCACCATAGGAGAATCTGTATTCAGACAACAATGCATCAGTTAATATATGGACTGCAGTGTGTAGAAAGTTATGCAACCAACTCTTCATAGAAAATGAAATTGATGAATCCACTGCAGTAATTATAAACACTACAGAAACTTCAAATCGTTCCCTTTGCAGGATAATTTTGTATTCTGCCCACCCACTTTTCTTAAATGAGATTTATTCAGTTAACGTTGCCAAATTTAGTTTTTTTTTTTTTTTTTTTTTAAATGTTTAAGGTTCACATATTTAATTTCCTAATTTGCATATCTGAAACCACATAACAGCCTATGTAAAGGCTAGCAACATTCCATCATGTATTGTACTGCCTCTGGCCTCTATTGCTTAATCATCTAGTCTTTCGCACAGGCCACACATGATGACAAAGTAAAAAATGATAAAGGACCAAACAAAAGTCACCCGAAAGCAAGATTAATTGTGGCTCCCTAAATAAAATGCCGGCTCCAACAAAAAAATCTGCTTGCATGTCCAATGTTTTTTACGAGTATTTTTCTAAGTTTTGTATGATTGGTAAATCATCTATTTTAATATTCTTAAACGCTTGAACAATTTACGCAATTTCATTGGCAATGCCTGGGTCAATTGGCTTCTTAAACAGCTGGAAAATGTAAGCAATTCAGTTGCTGATCCTGATTTTCACTTCGTTTAATTGAACCCATGTAGTACGCGCTGCGTATTGATGTTATGTTTAAGTTGAAAGTGCTCGCGTCATACTGCGTTTTGCTACTTCGCGCGCGCCTGCCAACGTTGCATATGATCGTTGCGTATGATCGTTGCGTTCAAGGTTGTTCGATTGTTGTCACTAACTGGGTGGTGGCATCCGGTTGTTGTATTAAAGCCGTAAACCTTCGCGAAATTGAGTTAAAGATACCTTAATGCTAAAGCTGTTTAAGAATAAGCCCTTTCGCAATTCCGACTTCGCATGTCGATATGTGCTTGACAAACGTTTCTGGAGATAAACCTTCACCCAACGATAACCGTACTTCGTGGCTGTACCTGTGAACCCAGTCATCCACACCAATCAACCGCCTGTATTTTCTTTGAATATACTCGATTTATGTTTGTATTGGGGGTATTCTTAAGAACCACAACATACTCACATCGTGTTTTTTACCTGCGTATTTTTTAAAAATAACTTTGTTATCTAAAAGGTGAATTTGTTCATGTATTGTGAAACATCAGTCAATGCAAGATTGCAAAATTGCGACAACCGTTACCCGTGTATTTATCATACACGATGGTGCGGGTTACAGCCTCCAGGGAACTTTGGCCATTATATTCCAGTACATTAGTTTCTAACAAATTTGGGTATGTTACCCAAAATAAATTATATGCATGCCATAGCATTACAGATCTATGCTATTGCGCAAATACGTAGGATACAGGAACATTCTGTTTTCAAGATACTAGCAATTTAGTTAGGTGCTGGTCGGGGACCAAGACAATAAGTCATGCATGGGTGCAGGTTTTAGGATTCCCCATGGTTTACTGGTAAATATAAATCGCCCCAAATCAATCCACTCACCTCAGAAAAAAAAAAAACCGCCCTATTTAACCTAGGCAAACTGCTTTGGAACACAGTTATTTGTTTTAAAATCGTCCCAAAATGAAAAAAAAATCTCAAAATATTTCACTTTCCCGGCTGGAGATAAGCCGGCCAGACACGCCAGTAAGACTTGCGTCATAGACGGGTCCGTGAAGTCCCCTAAACCCTCAAACCCGAATCAATAATTCCCGTCCAATCTGTTTGAATC
>JAMKCH010033542.1:0-14938 GCA_023653785.1 Ophioderma brevispina
GTTAGTTTTCGGCGTATACAGATCCTCTGCTTTTGGATTTTTGTGTATTGTGAGATAATAATATTAACAAAAACATTTCATTTTAAAATTATTTAAATAAAAACATTTAAACATATACCTTGAAAATCGAAGTTTTTGCGGTGGGCGCAGATCCTCCTTATTTTTGTACCGCTACTCCACATAATCGATTATATGAGACAGAGTGTGTTTTTGTCAAATGTGTGTTGGGGGACTGTGTGTGCTGGGGGCGAGTTGTCAGTGGTGTATAGTGGGGGCGACTTGGTGTGTGTTGGGGGCGACTTGGCATGGGGGCGACTTGGCAAGTCATATACGTTTGGGGGGGGCGACTTGGCAAGTCATATACGTTTGGGGGGGGCGACTTGGCATGGGGGCGACTTGGTTTACTGTGGGGGCGACTTGGTTTACTGTGGGGGCGACTTGGCATGGGGGCGACTTGGTTTGGGGGCGACTTGGTTTACTGTGGGGGCGACTTGGCATGGGGCGACTTGGCACGGGGCGACTTGGTTTACTGTGGGGGCGACTTGGTTTACTGTGGGGGCGACTTGGCATGGGGGCGACTTGGTTTGGTGGCGACTTGACTTGTATCCCATAAATATGTATTTTCATCACTTGCTCAACATACTCAATTTTGAAGTTAAAAGGTAAAGTTATTTAAGAAAGAGACAGCTTGAAATGGCGTGAAAAGTCACTTTTTTACTAAAACACAGATTTTCTCAATGTTAAATTTTCTCAAAAGTTGGCAAATTTTCAGACAAGATAACTCCAAAAATACCGAAGTAAAAGGTAAGGTTTAACTTTCCTACGATAGCAATCGGTCTTCTCTAGGATCGGTTTTTCTCAATTTTTCATTTTTCGATTTCTAACTAAGATATTTCTCCAAATATCTCAATTTTGGAAAAGAAAGGTAAAAATCACACTTTTTGACATTTTCCCTTATATTTCGAAAAGCTCTATTTTTAAAAATGAAAAACCGTCCCTAGACAAATTTGTCTTGTTTCTAAAAAATAACATAAGAAATCATGAAAATTCAAATTGATTTTTTGTTATGCTGTCTGAAAAATTTTGGGGCAAATCATGTTTTTTTAGTATTTTTCTCAAAATACGAAAAGTTTTACATTATCTGATGCCATCATCGGGTTCATCATCCAATTTTCTTTCTAGAAATGTATACTTTTACATCAATAATCACATATTTGCAAAGTTACAAACCAAAATAGATAACCTCGGAAACTCAAGGTTAACACTGCCCTTAAGTTATTTCTGTGGCCAACTAAACGGTAGGGGGAAAATCTATTGCGTGTCTAATCTATATGAAATCAATACATATCACAGAAAATATGGATGACTCAAAATCTCTCGTTGCACCTTTTAATTCCTATATTTGTTCAACAAAAGTTGAGGCATTTGAAGTCATTAGACAATAACTGAAAGAATTTATTACATGATGTTAAAGTTGGTTTGAATTTTGTCCTCGCACATACTAAGTACCTTGGCTATCAGCATTCGCTCCTGCTCCACTTGTAGCAGCTGTAACTCGACCTGTTTGAAACAAAAGCATAAAACATTTTTGTGATTTATACCTTCCATATATCACCTTTGCAAAAGAAACACGTTTGGTAGTATGTAGGTGCCTTCTTATATACTCTTTTTTTATTGTTTTTGTTTTGTTTTAATAAAGCAGCATTCCTATAAGATCACGGCACTGTTGCCTATTACTAAGTATTATTAGGCTGCAGTGAGGAAATTGTTACAATCATTTCATTTCACCTAGGCTGGCAGCTGACCAAGCGCACAATCTAGTAATATTCCCCGTAGCAGCAACCCCAATATTGCTTGGTCGACGAGACAAGTGAGTAAAGTGCCGTGCCCAAGTGCACAACACATTGACTGCAGCAGGGCTTGAACCCACAACCTTTGGATCACGAGTTGGATTTTTATCCACTGGACCACATGTGCCCTCTTGCCACATGCTTCATCATTGTTATAAATTGTTTAAAACAGCAGCATATAAAGCCTCAGTTTTCAAATCAACTTTTTATTTTATTTTTCCAACCATGAACAATAGCTATGTCAGACATCAACTGAGGGGTAAATAAACTGAAAAGGAGAGCAGGGTTTATGTCAGTTAGTTTTGCTTCTCAGTAGAATGATAATGTAAAATATACTGTAAAAATAAAAGCAATGGAAATTTGATTAAAGGTATATGTTCACATGAACAGAATATGTGGATGAGAAATAGAATATAACATAGTTGCCTATCCAAATCCCTTAAAGAGGCACTACCAGATTCTCAGCCTCTCCCCCTCCCTCGCTTTTCACTCTATCAAACCTGAGATTGTAGTATCATTAGAAAGCTTGTATTTTTCTCATCTCGTCTGTAAAATATTTTCTTTCTTTCCCATTATTATGCTACAAGCTGAAATATGGGTTGTTTACAACGGTTACCAGAAAATATTTGCGAAGTATTTCTACGGGCTATTGTAACATACAAAATTACTGCTCACATTAAATGGTAACCTAGATTCAAACCAATTTTGTGGGCTGCCAACATAGCTGAAAGGACCACTCAGCAATCCATTGTGCGTGTCTGTGTCACAAAAATTTTAAGTTTTTTATGGACAGCCAACAGCTTTATACTCTTTATAGCGAACGCGAAAGCCGAGAACTGCAAAATTACAGTTTAATTTAGGTATGCTGGGGATGGCCTTTCAACCTGAGATTGCTTTATTATTATAATCTTGTATTTTTCTCATCTCATCTGTAAAATACTTTGGGGTGGGGTGGGGGGGGGGGCACTCACAACTTTGAGTGACAAAAAAAGAGGTCTTTGGGTGAAAAATATCAGAATTTTCCCCCTAAATAGGGGTCTTTGGGTGGCAGTGGTAAAATTTTCACAAAATAGGGATTTGAGTGAAATTAAAAAAATATATGGGGTCTTTGGGTGACAATGATGCTGAAAAAGGGGTCTTAACTGTCTTAAATATGCATCACCTCCAAAATGGAAGAGCCCCCAGGATTTGGAATTCTTATAACTTCAATGTAATGAATACAATTAAACACTGGAAATCTGTATTAACTCAATGTGGATGATGCGATAATCTATAGGGGAAATCGGCTAGGGTAGAGGTGCGGAAAGTTCCCACTGCGATTGAAGCACGACTATGAAATAAACGCAGAAATGACTGGGGCGGAAGGAGGAAGGACGTTCTAAAGCCTAAAATGGCTGATTTTGCATGTTTGGCTATTAACCCAAGGGGCGGCTCCCCCGAAGCACCCCCCCCACTATACGCCACTGTGGAGGGATGTGTCATTCACCCAGGTGAGATAACTTAAGTCTTATTAAAATCATTTAATCAGTTTATTGCGTTATTCTTCTACAAATGCCGACTTATGGGACTAAACAAAGGTGTTGAAACTATTGTATCTTATTATCCACAATAAAATAACTGAAAAATTTACATTTGTATTACTATATTTTATTATTTTCCACCTCATTCAGTCATACGAAAAGGACTAAAAATCCGTATGTCCAACATATTCTTTAATACTATAGACTATTAGTAACTGAAGGACGAAATCAACCTTAATTACTCAAATATCCCTAATAAATTTAAAGTACCAGGTTCACCAAAATCTAGTTAATTGCGAACCCAAGACAATATATTGCCTGAAATGGGGCTCGGAATTATAACTGATCACTCATGCATTACCATTTTAACTTACAATTTACTCTAATATTGAAAAATGGACACCAAAGTAATCTGGCCAGTAGAAGATTGAATAGCTAATGGTCTTACACCCGTATTGCACTATTAAGGCTGCATTGCACCTGTATCAGATCAAATCTATACTTGATTTCACTGATTCGTCATGGCAGTGGGCGAGAGCGTTTGCAAGTCAAGTCTACTTCCACGATGAGATGAAACAGTATATAACTTCGTTCTGGCCTGACTAAAATAAGTGATGTCATAGCTTCGCGCAGCTTTTGTGCATGCGTATATCGCGCGCCAACTTTTTATGCTGCATTACCGTCTGCGAGTACTGTGATTCGCACTTTAAGACTGCGTGAAAGCTATTACATCTCCTTAGTTCAGGTCCGGACTAAGTTTAGACTGTTCATTCGGTTATATTTTGATGAAACTTACCTAGAATGTACCTGCACTGAGTCTCTATTTCCTTGACTTGCTCATACAGATCTACCCGTTCTTCTTTAAGAGCTCCCATAAATGCATCGTATGCTGATAATGGCTTGCTTTTTAATATCTCTAGCATTTTTGTCCACCTTCGTGACTTCGTTGTGTTACCTTTAATGAGTCTGAACATCATTTTCTGTTAGTGCTTCTTCAGCTTTAGTGCAAGCACACTTTTCATGGTCCGGTTTTACAAAGAAGCACTGTTGATTGTCGAAGGACTCTCTTTGCACTTTCATAATGCTGATCCATGTCTGTGGCCTCCCTGCAGAAACAGAATAATATATTGTATGAAAAAATTTTATTAATTTTATGGCCGTGTCCAAGGCTGGTGTGCTTAAAGTCACAAGAACCTGTTTTTTATGTTCATTAATGTACATTACAATTTGAAAGTTTCAGCATTGCTATAACTTGGGTGGCAATGACCCATTTTCGCGTTTTGAATTTACTAAACGGGCAATAATTTTTCAAGGATAATTTGCACTAATTCTTTCTTCCTTATATCATAGAAATAATGGTTCAGATCACTATACTTGGGGTGCAAGGAGCCTGTTTTTTGCATTTTTGTATTTTGTGAATGGTGAATATTTTTCAGAAGAATTTCCAGGTCCTCTAACTTTATTACTATGGGACCGGTCCTCTTCATGCTGTTGTTTAAGATAGAAACAACAACATAGAAAATACACTTGTAGTGTGTTTGTTTGAGAATGGGAAGGAATCACATTTGGTTATGGTTTTTCATGTGCTGTTTTTCTAAAGCCTTACGAAAACTTCGAAAAGTTTTAATTGCACTGAGAAATTTAGCACAATTGTAGGCCTAACCACTATATCGAAATCCAACCCAAATGATAGGAACTTTCGTATAGGGCTGAAGTATTCACAAATAATGTGAAATACATCACACACCACTCGTTAGGCTAGGCCACTTATAAATGCTTAGCAATTTTTCTGTATCATTGGACCACTTTATTTCGGGAAATAAGGCCAAGAATTGATGCCCCCACAGATCGTGAATTTAGTGATATATGATATATCAGTTCTTTATCGCGGAAATTCACGAGTCTTGGAAGCATTTTTATCATTGGTCGTGGTCTCAGTGCACAGCGTACTCATGATTGTGCATACTACCGAATGTAAACACAGGCTGGTTGTCCTCCACAATGGCGACAAGTCGGGCGCAGCACTTTAACATAACTAGGGACTATGTATGTAATGACATTGCTAGGATTAAATAGCCTATTGCCTACCTTAGTTCCAATAATGTAACTATGGCATCATCTTTTAAAAGTTGGACATAATCTTTGGTGCCATAATTATACAACTTTTCTGTGGAGTTCCAATGCCTTTAAGGTTTGAGATGTTTTGAGATGTATATTCCTAATAAAAAAAACTAATAATTTTCTTTACATACATAGCATCTCAGAGTCTGCAGAATAATTGTCCTTACCAATTTGTAACCGATACTACAATTTTGTTCCCAAAAAAGTTCATGTCCACATGTACACCGGCTGCCAAATTTGACAGCCCATGCAGACACACATGGTAATTTTCACCTGACAATTTCAAAATGTGAATTTTAAATCTGGAAAAATGGTTATCACATGATGCAGAAGACTCTCAAGAATGCCTCCAATATAACATTTATTGCAAATAATGAATATTTAAGCCCATTTTTTTTGCAAGCTGTAAAGTTAGAGCACAAGCTGTCTGTGTATCTTTGGCTTAAATGGCACTTTTCAGTACACACAATTCGTCATGACTAGATAGTCTATGATTACAGCAGCCATACTATCTAGTCATGATCTTCAGGACTAATTGCATACCCAGCATTTACTAATTTATAGGTTTCATGGCCCGACGCTAATAGCCTGTCCCCAGGGACCACAATTTTTACCTGAAGTGGTCAAATTTGCCTCAAAATGAGCATAATGTTCCAAATGTCTTTTTGGGAGCTATTCAAATTGAAATCCTTATTTCCTAATCTTAAAACCACTAAACATGTTAGGGTTGTTCCTTGCTTTAAGCTCTCAAATAGCAGTTATTTCCTCCACAATTCTTTTGTTTCTATTGACTTCTATCAAGATGAAAACCTCATCTACTAAAATCGGTTATTGGAAAGACAAAGTTTTCCTTACTTGCAGTGTGTGTGGCATAGCTGGATTCGTCCATAATTTGCTTCAAGTTGTTATGGGTTTGTTGTCAATTCTGGCTGTAAAGAATGACAGAAAAACTACCACACAGATGAAATTCCAACACTATTACTACAGCTACTGAGGTTTTTCCTTGTGTTGAATTGCCACGTCTTTGTACATGAATATGTAGGCAAATATTTCCCTCCTTTCTGGCAACCTACACAAGTGGACCTTTTTCCCACAAAATGAGCATAAATGACAAATGCTTTTTGAGATATTTCAGATTGAAATCCTATTTCCTAAGCTTTAAAATCATACTAAACATGTTAGGGTGCTCTTTCCCCCTTTATCTCTCAATAGCAATTTAGTTCCTCCACAATTCTTTTGTTTCTATTGACGTTTCAGCATTATATGACATATTCCTTTGAAGTGCCCTGGCGACTTTGCTTATTTTGAGGAATGGTCACCAATGGTTTCTTATGCCTCAGTGCACACAATGAATACACTATTTGTCACTATTTTTCAAGGCATTATTTTTTGTTTGTTCATTTTTGCTGTCGTTCATTATTCATATTCAGATCCCTGGATGTATTTTTGAAGGGTGGGTGTGTGTGTTTATGGTGTCAAATTTAAACAAAATCTATCTTTGGGGAATTTGAGGCCAAAAGAAAAAATTGTTTGCCTGTAAACCACCACTATTTAAGACAGAGTCGGTTGTCAGGAAAGCTTTAGTTTTAATTTTTTGAAAAAAATCATAGCAAGATAAACTTAAAGTCCTAAAAGTGTTTAATTATGGAAATTCACGATTTTTGTTACTCAATCTTGTTTTAAAACATTGGGAGTTTTCAAAAACTGTTTCACTGCTGTTTTGGTATAATTTACAATGTGGAAATTCTGAAATTTTGACAATCGGGGTGTTAATTCTTTTTGTACACTTAACACCCTCTTGAGGATAAGCAACAATTTGGTGGGTGCATGATTTCTGGATATGGAATAGGTGAAATCTAGATTAGAAAACTTAATTTTTCTAAATAAATTAGGGTTTTTGTCTAAGATTTTTTTTTCAGACTGGAACGGACTTCAAAGAAACTTCAAATAATAGTCT
This sequence comes from Ophioderma brevispina, assembly GCA_023653785.1. Classification (NCBI taxonomy): domain Eukaryota; kingdom Metazoa; phylum Echinodermata; class Ophiuroidea; order Amphilepidida; family Ophiodermatidae; genus Ophioderma; species Ophioderma brevispina. Next base: position 7,449 of record JAMKCH010033542.1, read on the forward strand.
GTGATACTAGCGCATAGCCTGATCACTGATAGCCTCATCCCCAGAACCCCAAACATTTTGGTACTAACGAAGACTTACTAAATTTTTTAATGTTACTTTTGACAATGTCAAGGTTAATTTACTGTTATGAGCAAAACTTGACACATGTTGGTCACCAAAATTAAGTCTTTCACTGTATTGTAATGGCCGTTACAAAATCACATTTGTAGCTCTCACATCAATGCATTGAAATATCGGCATGCAATTTTAAGATGGGGCTGTGGCGGTCAAGCCTCATTTAATGCAGATTGGAAACTTCACATAATTTTAATTGGGTCCTTCTCCTTTAGCCTAGCCTACCTTTCTCAATTGAAGTGATACCCCATTCAGGATTGCATCCTGGCAATGCAGACAAACTAGATTCTATCCTAAAAATTACGAGTTACAATAATGTGTGTTACAAAATGTATTATCATTGTAGTGCAAGGAATCTTTTTGTGATTCATTGGGCAATTAGTTACTATATCAATGAGGCTTTGGCCATCCTGGTATATTTTTTATGTTCAACTTTTAGGTTCTCTTATTTTGTTGTTTTTATATAGTTATTGCCAAAAATACAAATCCACATATAGGTAAAAACATGGCATGTGTGAAATATTGCGACTCGTTTTTAGGTTGTAGTCTTACACCGAAATGTACAGAAAAAGTGCTTTGGGCAAGTTCTGGTTTGGGGTGGTTACTGGTAACACCTCCTGGATGGCAGTCATCTCACACAGTCAGAGTGGCACGCAGAGGGTGTTTCGAGTCAACACCACAATGCACCAGTTTTGGGAAAATCACCTCAATGGGTCATGTGGATCACATAAAAATCCTATCTTAAAGTCCGACTCAGAGATTTCACGATGAGGGCGCCCTCAATTTTCAAAAAAAAATTGTGTTTTTTTTGCCTGTTGTACATAATGCTTGTACTATAATTAATCACTGTGTGAAAATACCTAAGCTCAAACGAAGTCCTTCATATAGAAATCACATTTTTGTTTAAAAATCCGATCGGAAATTGTGTTATACACAGCATCCTATGGCCCACTGTAAACAACATAATGTGTACTACATCAAAACAAAAACTCCCGATCTCTCACACTTTGGAATTAAGCATTTCGAGTGACTATCCTTGGTTATGTTGATTATTTAATTTAAGTATATTTAAAAAATTATATCGAAATCTCTGAGTCAGACTTTAACACATAAAAAAGCCCCTGACTTAATGCCTCATTTGAGCCCACAAGGCATTAGTATTAAGGAATTTTTTGCATGATAGCAATGTATTGTGGTTCTTAACTTTGGAACCATTATCCCTAAGTACGGAATGTGTTTAGACGTCCCACAGTTATGGTATAGACACATTGCTATGCATCAGGGATGATTCAAAAAACACCCTCTGAGTGGACAGCAAGGTGGGATGGCAATATATTTGAAAGGGGACCTACCGAAACTTCAGTCTTCAAGGCTGACTCAGAGACTTTAAAACTTTTTTTTGTATATTAAAGGGATTATCAGCGATTTGCTACTAATCCGGAAAAATCGAGAAAAAAATAACCAAAATTATATTTTTGTAATTTTTGTTACTGGCATGGAGATGCAAACATAACCTGCCAAGTGGTTGGCTTGAAAATATGGTATTAAAGACAAGGCATGACTTTTTATCTGATTCTTAATTTCTATACGTGGTTTCAAAATTCCGACTTAGATCAAAAAAAAGCCTTTCTCGGTGAATACCACGCTTGTAAGCGTGATATTGTGCACAATGATCAAGACAGATTGACCTCAAAACACAAACATGATTTGATCTTTGTTTATTCGGTGCTACTGTAAACCACAAGCAGCTGTTTATTGTAGATTTTGTGAACGCTAGCACTGTATGTCTAATATTTACAGGAGACGGTTTAGACCAATTTCCTCAATACTTCATTTTTTTCACTATTTGGTGGTTGTGTTACTACATTAAAACACAGGTTCTAGGAATTGTACACACTTAGACCCTGATTATAAGTTAAAACAAATGCATGTCCACCATTTTTCGATTCTCTCGCAATATCGTGCTAATCCCTTTATTAAAAATAAAAACTGGAAACTAAAGATAGCCACCTAAAATGCTCAATCCAACGTGTGAGATGAATCGATTTATTGCTCGCGCCCTTCGGGGCGCAAGCTATATAGAGATTACTTTCAGAGAGACACCTACGATTTTCCAATGGTAGCGAACGAGGATGAGATATTAACATATTTGAGATGTTTTCAGATACATACATTTGTGGCATACGGCTAGAAATAGAAACAATAACCTAGCTGATTTGACCAATAATTATGAAAAGGATTTCAATATTACTCCTTTTTTGATAACGATAACATATTAATGACTTAATAATGTTGATTGCAAAGAACCTTCAAATGTCCAGGTTGGTGGAGCTATTACCCTCAACATTGTCTCTGCGCTCAGACGAGGGCATTTCAAGACTCTTTCAATATAGCAAAATCATAGAAACGAAAATGTACTCTGCAGGGCTCCTCGGCCAGTATCGCGGTCAAAGCAGAGGGTAAGGAGTGCGCCAGACGTAGTTAGATGCTGAGGGTGTTTCTTACTTGGTTGTTTAGTCTGTAAATGCTCAGTTGTAGTGATATTGACAAGGGTTTCAGGTAGACCGTTCATTCGGGTTTATTGTACATCAAGCCAATGCGCGAGTTCACATGTGTGTTAACACAAGTGGGTCTATGTCTTGTTACTATATGATGTACTAATCATGGAGATTTATGTATAGTTATAGCAGTACGACAGGAACACTGTGCCAGATCTGTAATTTTCATAATTTTTTGTCTATATGAAGGACATCCAGTTGAGCTAGCTACTTCACACAGTTGATTAGTATATGGAAATGCAGTATGATATGCCAAAAAACATGATATGGTAGAAAATTGAGGGGGTTCCTAGGTAATAACAAGCAAATTAGCAGCCCAATGCCCAGCTCCTTTGATGTTTGTCAGGAAAGCAATATGTTTATGACAAAAAAGACTATCATCATTGCATAATAATGCATGCAGGGGCGTGAATTTTAAAAAGAGGCATCACGGGCATTATTTTAAAGGTCATTTTCCATATACTTTCCATTGCAAACAGATCAAGCACTCTTGGACTGCCTGGTGTGCTATTGTTTAAAAGGATCTATTTTTGAAACAGGATCAACAACAATCAACAATGACCGGACCTGACATGTTAGTGACCTTTGTGGCTTTTTGTCATCAACACATTGGCTTCCTGACAAACACCAAAGGAGCAGGGGATCTGGCTTGTCTATGTGCTGTTTATATACCTCATATGTAGATTCCTTTCATCTGATTGGTTTAAAGTGGAGGATAATTCAACTAGCTTCAAAGAATTGAACCAAAAAAGAACTATGCCCTGGGAAAACGCGGGCATAGTTCATTAACTATGCCCCGGGAAGGAAACTCTTCCCTGCGTAAAAGACTGTCGTACGAACTATTCATCCGTATATGAGTGTACATATTGAAGCTGGTGTAAAGAGATGAATATAAGCAGACCGTATTTTGTTTTACTCGTATGTGGGGAGTTTGTGCTGTAGTGTAAGTCTGATACGAACAAGAGCAAGGGAATGGCTGAATCGCAGCATCAGTAGGCCCATTCATGCTTTGAGGTAGTAGAGGAAGAGTGTGAAAGGAATCAGATGCAGCTTATAGGGTCTAGAATACCAAACGGACAGGTAAAAACACTGTGAAATTCCAGGATTTAATTTGACACCAATGACGCCATATGCAGGCCGTTTGTAAAAGTTGCTGAATTCGGAACTGCAAGGAAAATGTAACGCATCTGTCGACAAAAAAATGGCAAGACGTCGATTACGGCGATCCCGTTTTGGACTCCAAAGCACTCCCTTCAAAAAAGAAAGGTTGTTGCTAATTCTTTCAAGTTTGGACCCTAGATAAGTTACAAAATTGTTAAACCATCCATGCACGCCATGACATGGCCTACACACATGATAATAGGCCTGTGTTAGCACCTGGCTTTAGAATGTCTTTTAAACCAATCAGGATGACAAAAATCATATATATCGGTAGATTAAAACAAATATTGAATTGGCTTTTATTCGGAGGAATGGTTGAAATATAGGCCCGGTGATCTCGAAAACCATACTCTGCCCTCGGCTTACGCATCGGGGCATAGTATGGTGTCGAGATCACATTGGGCCTATAGTGTCAAACCATTGCACCTCATAGCAGTCAATATTGATAATGGGCACGGAGTGGCCAATCCTCTTTTGGCTTATCTTACAGTCGCTATACAAACTACATTGCCAGATTATTCTCATTACGCAACTTTTTCCACTTGGTGATGCTTAAACATCAACAAGCCCAGCTATTGTTATGTTCACGGTTAATGGGGCTACTGACAGTTATCACATTTTGCTTATCACATACCGTCAGTTTACCAAAATATGCAGGATTTCCTCCTACATTGGGCACGACTTAAATTATGTGAAGTGCTTTGTGATGAGGAACTACCCTAATTTTAATCAGATTTTACACCAATCCCAAAGCCCAATTATATGGGGTAATAATAAAAGATTGGAAAATTCCAAGTTTTAAATGGGGGAAAATTTATTTTTTAACATGTTTAAAACATTCTAATGCTTTGCTTAAATTCGGGTAATTTCTTCATTTTGTGGGAATTTTGAAGGCAAATATAAAATTTAAAGCAGATTTTTTAGTTAAAAATTTGGGAATCTTGGTTGCCAGTTAAGTAAAAATCTTCCTCTGGAAGCCATGTAGTTGAGGATACAGATAAGAGCTTCATTTAGACATCAAATGCTATGCAAAAAAACATTAACACAAGTAGTGTTAAAACAATAACATTAGACTGGTTAAAGTTGTCATCATCTTTCATCAAATTATTAACATCCTATACATGAAAAACACATCGAACAATAAAGGAAGGCATATAAACCCAGAGAGACCTTGTTAAGATTCCTGCAGGGCAGACAAACACACAGACATGTAACATCAGAAAAAAAAACATGAAATCGGAAAAGCACACAAACTTATAGTACCGTACACACTCGGGGATAAGCCCACCCCCAAAAGGAAGATTTTACTTCAAAATAGGGGGGGGCTTATACCTGGGGAGGGCTAGAACTTGGAAGACCAAAGATCAGATACAAAATTGCAATATCATTCGGAGCATATTATTCACCAGCTCCCTTTTATGTTACATTTTGTTGTAGCAGATTTTAAAACATTACAAATAAAAGTTCAATTTTCACAACATCACATTTCCAAAGCAATTTATAACAAGGCCATCCAATGCAGTGGGCCCTACTTTGAGGCTCTATAGCATAGTTCCCAAGTTTTGAAATGTGATTTTGTTTGTGTTTTGTGTTTTTTGTTTGTAATTGTAATTACTGCCACATTGTTCCTGAATGCTTAAAATGACCACCTGGGCTTATACCCGAGGTAGGTTAGCTCCGTATTTTCTGTACATATTGAGGGTGCGTTTCTGGAGCTTCCTCGGATTACCCCCCCCTCTCTGTTACACGTCGGTCTCGTTTATACACGAAGGTGGGCTTATACCCGATTGGTTACGGTAATTTATGGTATTTTTGTAAAGTATTAAACAAACCTTGAGTACAAAAAACATTTATAAATGGGCATCATGATCCAGAATCTACTCACCAAGGGTTGTAGATTGTTCTATTTTATACATGTAACTTACGAAATGATCCAACTAGTGCCATTTTTTGTGCTCAAAAAGCCTTCAGGACCACCCAATATTGCAACATTAAAAAATTTTGGTGCGCCCATGCCTAGTAGCGTCCCATGCTAGCATCGGCACGCCCACCAATATGACGTCACTTGCGTCAGAAATCCTTTGCTCATTTTTTGTACCGTTTCCCCAAGGCTCCACTTGCGGGAAGGGCCTGGATGAGGGTTACTATCTTGGATCATTCGTAAGTATACCTGTATAAAATAGAACAATCTCATAAAAACAACCTGGCGAGTATAATTCTATTTTTAATGCATTATATACCTTACGAAATGATCCACTAGGCTGACTGCCACACTGGTCACTAGTGGAGAAGTGGAGCCGGTAGTCCATTGTAGCGGGTTTTGCTCGCTATGTGAAGTTTTAATGGAAGTTGAAATAATTTTGCCCCAATGACTGTCATATATTAGTAAAACATGATAACATGTTAACGTCAGCAAATCTGTATCAAAGCACTAAAAGTTATAATAAAACCCGCACTCCTCACCTATGCATGTTGGATTAGGATGCAATGGCATCCCTCCTCTTACTCTGACTGCTTTGGCGGACAGGAATGGTTTTGCCACTAGTTTTGGGTTTATTGTAAGCTCTTTCCTATAAATATTCTGAAAACGTTGCAGGCGTCCTCCATCCTGCTGCGTTCCATTATATCAGATATGTTCACTCTAGAAAGCCCAAGATGGTTGCCTGACTTCTACTTTCATGAGCATGCAGGTTAAGGCGATGTTACTGTCCATGACGAGCTTTCCACTTTCAACATCAGGATGAGGGAAGTGATCCCAGCTTGAAAACGTTAGCTTTGTTGCAGGTTTGTAGGTTGAGTTGTAGTGATGAAGACGTGGTCAGATATTGAGGAATCCATACATTTCCTTAAGACGGCAGAAAGGTGGTCAATAATGTCAGGAGCTCTGACTGGACCCAGCTTTATCTCCAGGATCAGAATTACTCTGTGAAGCTCTGGAAGAACTATAGGCTGAGGAGCATCATTGGAGTGTCTATGTGTTGGCCATGAAACCAGCACGAGGAAGAGTAACATTGTGAGAATCTCATATACTTCTTGTTTGTAGATAACGCATGAATTTCTGAACAGCGTCTGGTAGATGCACCATCAGAAGGATGCTGTCCTTCTAGTCAAGTCAAGAAAGTGGCTTTGTCCAATGGTTTCAAAGGTTCGCCGGCGACGACTGAAGGATTTAAGTTAGCCGTTATATACCCGCTGTATGTTATCTATAACTGTAACATATTTATAGATTCGTTTTGCGGCTTGGTACGGTGGGAATTCATTCGGCTTGACAACACTTCACTGAAATTAAGAATTGTAAACACGTTCACTCAGCCATTTTGTTGCAGTTGATTAATAGGTGAAAGGTCTCAGGTAAAAGCAGCTCAACTACAGAGACAAGCTGTGTAATGAAAATTGTAACATTGAAGCCGACGACCTCTACGCCTATAAATAGCACTACCGACATTAGCCAATCTCAACAGAGGCAGAATGCGGATTAACCTTGTGTTTTTTCGCACTGGACGTTTGGAGCGGCGAAGTCTACTATAGAAAAATAGGGGGTTGGGGGGTTCTTCCCTTCTTGCCCCGCTGCCAGGTACGGAGCTTCTTCTGAAAAACCGTTGTATTGAAGGCGAACTTGAGAGAGAGGCCACCCAGACAAGTGTAGAGGATTTACCG